>ML844729.1:21221-37410 GCA_009831015.1 Picea engelmannii | reverse complement strand
ATATTGCAGTCTTAATATTACTGAAAGCACTTTTTCGTTCATCATCCCACTTAAATTCAACATCTTTGCAAATAATTTTCTGTAAGGGTTTGATAGTTTCAGCGAAATCGGGGGTGAAATTTCTCACAAAATTGATTTTCCAAAAGAAGGATTGCATAGCCTTTTTTTGTGGGGTAATGGAAGCTGAGCTATGGCCCTAATCCGTTCTAGGTCTATGCAAATTTCTGCTCAAGATATAATATGACCTAGTAGTTTTCCTTCCTCGACACCAAAGATAGTTTTATTAGGGTTTAAGGATATACCGTATTTCCTACACCTTTCAAAAATCTGGGTTAAGTGTTGGATGTGATCCTCTCTGTTCTTTGAATACACAGTTACGTCGTCCAAATAAAATACTACACATTTTTTGAGTAGTCCCTGAAAGGCTATGCCCATGGACCTTTGGAAGCTTTCCCCTGCATTGATTAACTCGAAGGGCATGAATTTATAAGAAAAGGTTCCCCACTTGGTTTGGAAGGTAGTTTTCAAATGGTCTTCCTTTGAAACTAGAACTTGGTTATAACCTAAAAAACCATCTAGCAGGGAGAAAATATCAGAACCAGACATGGTCTGCAAGAGTTTCTCCATCAGTGGGACTGGGTAATTGTCCTTTTCTAATGCTCTCTTGAGGTTTCTAAAATCCACACACAGATGAATCTCCCCAGAATTTTTTCTGACAGAAACCAAATTTGCTACCCATATAGAGTGTCTAACCTGGAAGATAACTTTAGCATCTAGTATTTTCTTCAACTTCTGACACATGAGAGGCTCCAGGGATGGGTGGTACTTCCAGAGATTTTGTTGGAAGGGTTTTACTTTGTGTTTTAACGGGATTGTACATTGAATGATACGAGTATCGTAAGTTTTCAGATCTCGGTAGGACCATGCAAAAAAAACTTGATATTCTCTTAAGAGTTTGAGATAGGCCTTCCTTTATTCTTTAGATACTATCTTGCCGAGATTTATATTCCTAGGGTTCTCTGGGGTTCCTAGATTAATGGTTTCGTACATGGGACATGAACTCCCTGTCTTTGTGTTCGTTGACCTTTTAAATCTCTCCCTTAAGTCAAAAAGGTTTTCTAAATTAGATACTCCTTTTGGTATCGTGTGAGACCTCGGTTTGTTAGCCGATTGATCTGTTTCAGGTTTTTGTACACAGGGATCGATTTCTACTAATTTCCCCTGAAACATTTCATCGTCAGTAGCAAAATCTTTGAAATTTTCTTGATTGGTTAAGAAGTTTATGATCTATTAATCTCCTTCAAAGACCTTCCAATTAGAAATATTGTTGGGCACCGATGGTTTTTAGAGTAGCTCCAAAGTGAATCAGGAAGCTTCATAGTCTTCTTATAGAGGGGATATCCTTGAAGCAACGGTGGCTAGGGAATCAACTAGTGTGTTCTTTGTTCTAGGGATCGCTATAATGTTGAAGTATTCAAAATGGTATATCAGTCTATGCACTTCCTGTTGATAATTCCTCAGGTGGGGGGAGTTTCTATGTATAGTGTTCCTTACTTGTCTAACAATGATTTCAGAGTCTCCGAAAACCTTTAGTTCTTTAATGTTTAAGTCTATGGATTTGTTTATCCCTTGAACTAGGGCCTCATACTCGACGGTGTTGTTTATGCATTTGAATTCTAGTCTGCAGGACAAGAAATTTCATTTACCTTTGGGATCGATGAGGATACACCCCACTCATGATTCTTCTTGTGACTTAGATCCATCAAAGTACAAGGTCCAAACTTGTGAGCGAAAAGCATCAGTTTCTTTCTGCCTACCACTTTCCTCCTTTCCTCCTATCTGCTCTGTGGTTTTAAACAAAGGTTCTTGACATAAGAGGATTTCTTCTGCCGCCGTCGACAAATTTTATTGAAAAATCATTTCGGATTTTTGAGTGAGAGGGACATCAGATGAGAAGGGGGAGAAATTCCCAAAATCAGAGTCACAGGAATAATTTCCTAGCATGGGGAAATCATTTGAAGAGGGTTCATTGAGGGTTCTAGGTTGGTGACAATATGTTTTAGATATCTTTCCCTATTGATCCTGATCATATTCGTTTGTCCCTTTAATGGCAACCAAAGGTAAGCCTAGTTTGTACTAAAGTATCTATTTAACTTCTCAGACCAATCTCGACTAAGTAGCAATCCATAAGCTTTTGGGATATCTACTACAATGATGTCAATCACTTGAACAAATTTTAGGTGTGCTGCCATCCTGATCATGACATCTTTGAGCTCTCCCATAACCTTCACCTAGGTTCTGTCTAGTTGTATCACATGTTTATCACTTTTGAGAGGGACTGCATTCAATTTCTTGCATATAGATAATGGCATAACATTAGAGGATGCCCCTGAGTCAACCAAACATTTATGGAGGTTTCTGTTGAAGGATTCAAATGTCAAGAGGAATGGTGGGACAAACGGATTTCCTTTTTTATCTTCAGAGCAAGAGTTCATAGTTGGCTTACTCATTAGATCTATGAGGGATGGATTTTATCCTTGGTTAGTGCTTGTTATAGGAGTTTCTATTGACTTCAAAGATTGTAACAAAAAGTCCTTTTGCTGGGGGATTCTACACATGTCCATGACCAATATATTAGCCTTCAATTTTTTCAAATCTTCTACTATGTTGTAATCTATCTTGGGTGATTCTCAGGTATGGATGTTTACAAGATTTCTTTGGGAGCCAAAATATTCTTTTGGGTGATCGAATTTTTGTTTTCCTCTCAAAGTGTGGGCTACGGTAAGGTCATTTGAGACCGGGTGACTAATACTTCACGTTTGCACAAGAAAGACCTCCGTGGGTGGTTCTTGAACCTCAAATAGGTCATCGAAAGGCATTGGTAAGTCAGGGTCCCAAATCATCATGGTTGTTTCTTCTGGTGGATCAAATTCTTCCTCATCAACAGTATTCATAGCTGAGATGCTTGATTTTTCGGTAAGGGAAACCTCATCTAGAAACAGGTTGGTCATCAAACTCATGTCATGAACCCATTGTGGGCAGTCTCTTTCAAAGTGTTTCTCTTGGTGATAGGTACAAAAAGAGTCAGATTCTACATTTCCTAGATCGATGTTTAAGTTCGCCGAGGGAGGTTCAATTGCTTTGAACGATGGATTTCTTTTAAAAAAGGGTTTATAGGGCCTTTGACCTTGGTTTCCTTCCCCTGCACTTCTTTTCATGTCTATGATTTCATTGGACAACTTCTTTACCATTCGTTGTTGGTATTCTATGTCTCCACTTCCTTTTTCGGGAGCTTGTTCTGTTTGTTTCCATGGGGGTCTAGTCAACAAGAGTCCTCTCTTGGAAGGAGGTGGAACTTCCTTCTTAACTAATGAGACCCGACCTTCTTTACATCCCTTCATTTGGAATTCTATTAGTTTGGATTCCTCAAAATTCTCAGCCAAGGTTGTCATGGCATCCCTCTTCAAAAACATGGAAATGGAGCTAGGGAGAGCATTGGCGTATACTTCGATTTGCAACTCCTGAGTGGGTTTAGCTTCGGGTTTAAATTTGTTCAGGATAGTGGTAAATCATTGAATGAATTCTTTAACCTTATCCTTTGAACTCGTGGTGGCGGAAAACAACTCAACCATCAAATCTCTTATAGTGGTTTCTTCTGCAAATTTATCAAAAAAATCCTTTTAAAAGTTCATCCAACTAGTTATGAACCCTACAGGCAAGTTAAAATACCATGTGAAACGACATTTGAGGGGGTCCGTTGTTTTCCATTCTCTCAGAAATATAAAGTGGAAATTGCATCGAACACGCCGTCAGAATTTGATCGAAATGTACTAGTGCAGAGGGGATAGCCTTGAGGCAACGGTGGTCAGGGAATCAACCAATGTGTTCTTTGTCTTGGGGATCGCTGTAATGTTGAAGGATTCAAAATGGTATATCAGTCTGTGCACTTCCTATTGATAATTCCTCAGGTGGGGGGATTTTCTATGTATAGTGTTTCTTACTTGTCTAACAATGATCTCAGAGTCTCCGAAAACCTTTAGTTCTTGAACGTTTAAGTCTATGTATTTATTTAGCCCTTGAACTAGGGCCTCATACTTGATGATGTTGTTTGTGCATTCGAATGCTAGTTTGCATGACAAGAAATTTCGTTTACCTTTGGGATCGATGAGGATACACCCCACTCCTAATCCTTCTTGTGACTTAGACCCATCAAAGTACAAGGTCCAAACTTGTGAGTGAAAACCATCAGTTTATTTCTGCCTACCACTTTCCTCCTTTCCTCCTATCTGCTCCATGGTTTTAAATAGAGGTTCTTGACATAAGAGGATTTCTTCTGCTGCCGTCGACAAATTTTATTGAAAAATCATTTCAGATTTTTGAGTGAGAGGGACATCATATGAGAAGGGGGAGAAATTCCCGAAATCAGAGTCACATGAATAATTGCCTAGCACGGGGAAATCATCCAAAGAGGGTTCGTTGAGGGTTTCTAGGTCGGTGACAATATGTTTTAGATATCTTTCCCTATCGATCCTGATCATATTCGCGTGTCCCTTTAATGGCAACCAAAGGTGAGCCCAGTTTGTACTAAAGTATCTTTTTAACTTCTCAGACCAATCTCAACTAAGTAGCAATCCATAAGCTTCTGGGATATCTACTACAATGATGTCAATCACTTGAACAAATTTTGTGTTTGTCGCCATCCTGATCATTACATATTTGAGCTCTCCCATAACCTTCACCTGGGTTCTATCTAGTTGTATCACATGTTGATCATTTTTGAGAGGGACTGCATTCAATTTCTTGCATATAGATAATGACATAACATTAGAGGATGCCCCTGAGTCAACCAAACAATTATGGAGGTTTCTGTTGAAGGATTCAAATTTCAAGAGGAACGGTGGGACAAAAGGCTTTCCTTTTTTATCTTCAGAGCAAGCGTTCATAGTTGGCTTACTCCTCAAATCTATGAGGGATGGATTTTATCCTTGGTTAGTGCTTTTTATAGGAGTTTCTACTGACTTCAAAGGTTGTAACAAAAAGTCCTTTTCCTAGGGGATTCTACACATGTCCATGACCGATATATTAACCTTCATTTTGTTCAAATCTTCTACTATGTTGTAATCTATCTTGGACGATTCTCAGGTATGGATGTTTATAGGATTTCTTTAGGAGCCAAAATATTCTTTCGGGTGATCATATTTTTGTTTTCCTCTCGAAGTGTGGGCCACGGTAAGGTCATTTGAGATCAAGTGACTCCTACTTTGCGTTTGCACAACCAAGACCTCTGTGGGTGGTTCTTGAACCTCAAATAAGTCATTGAAAGGCATTGGTAGGTCAGGGTCCCATATCATGATGGTTGTTTCTTCCAGTGGATCAACTTCTTCCTCATCAACAATATTCATAGCTGAGCCACTTGATTGTTCAGTAAGGGAAACCTCATCTAGAAACCAGTTGGCCATCAAACTCATGGCATGCACCCATTGTGGGCAGTCTCTTTCAGAGTGTTTCTCTTGGTGATAGGTACAGAAAGAGTTAGATGCTACATTTCCCAGATCAATGTTTAAGTTGGTTGGGGGAGGTTCAATTGCTTTGAATGGTGGATTTCTTTTAAAAAAGGGTTTACAGGGCCTTTGACCTTGGTTTCCTTCCCCTGCACTTTTTTTCATGTCTATGATTTTGTTTGACAACTTCTTTACCATTCGTTGTTGGTCTTCTATGTATCCACTTCCTTTTTCAGGACCTTGTTCTGTTTGTTTCCCTGGGGGTCTAGTCAACAAGAGTCCTCTCCTGGGAGGAGGTGGAACTTCCTTCTTAATTAATGAGACCTGGCCTTCTTTAAATCCCTTCATTTGGAATTCTATTGTTTTGGCTTCCTCAAAATTCTCAAGCCAAGGTTGTCTTGGCAACCCTCTTCAAAAACATGGAAATGGAAGTAGGGAGAGCATTGACATATACTTCGATTTGCAACTCCTGAGTGGGTTTAGCTTCGGGTTGAAATTTGTTCAGGCTAGTGGTAAATTGTTGATTGAAGTCTTTAACCTTATCCTTTGAACTCATTGTGGCAGCGAACAACTCAACCATCAAAGCTCCTGTAGTGGTTTCTTCTACAAATTTATCAAAAAAATCCTTTTGAAAGTTCGTCCAACTAGTTATGGACCCTACAAACAAGTTAAAATACCATGTGAAATGGCGTTTGAGGGGGTTTGCAGTTTGTTGTTCTCTAGACAATATAAAGTGGCAATTGCATCGAACACGCCATCAGAATTTGACCGAAATGTACTAGTGTAGAGGGGATAGCCTTGAGGGAACGGTGGCCAGGGAATCAACCAGTGTGTTCTTTGTTCTGGGGATCACTGTAATGTTGAAGGATTCAAAATGGTATATCAATCTGTGCACTTCCTATTGACAATTCCTCAGGTGGGGGGAGTTTCTATGTATAATGTTCCTTACTTGTCTAACAATGATCTCAGAGTCTCCGAAAACCTTTAGTTCATTAATGTTTAAGTCTATGGATTTCTTTAGCCCTTGAACTAGGGCCTCATACTCGACGATGTTGCTTGTGCATTTGAATTCTAGTCTGCAGGACAATAAATTTTGTTTACCTTTGGGATCGATGAGGATAAACCCCACTCCTGATCCTTCTTGTGACTTAGACCCATCAAAGTACAAGGTCCAAACTTGTGAGTGAAAACCATCAGTTTCTTTCTTCCTACCACTTTCCTCCTTTCCTCCTATCTGCTCTGTGGTTTTAAATAGAGGTTCTTGACATAAGAGGATTTCTTCTGCCGCCGTCGACAAATTTTATTGAAAAATCATTTCGGAGTTTTGAGTGAGAGGGACATCAGATGAGAAGGGGGAGAAATTCTCAAAATCAGAGTCACAGGAATAATTGCCTAACACAGGGAAATCATCCGAAGAGGGTTCGTTGAGGGTTTCTAGGTCGGTGACAATATGTTTTAGATATCTTTCCCTATTGATCCTGATCATATTTGTGTGTCCCTTTAATAGCAACCAAAGGTGAGCCCAGTTTGTACTAAAGTATCCGTTTAACTTCTCGAACCAATCTCGACTAAGTAGTAATCCATAAGATTATGGGATATATACGACAATGATGTCAATCACTTAAATAGATTTCAGGTGTGTCTCCATCCTGATCATGACATCTTTGAGCTCTCCCATAAATTTCACCTGGGTTCTGTCTAGTTGTATCACATGTTTATCACTTTTGAGAGGGACTGTGTTCAATTTCTTGCATATAGATAATGGCATAAAATTAGAGGATGCCCCTGAGTCAACCAAACAATTATGGAGGTTTCTGTTGAAGGATTCAAATGTCAAGAGGAACAGTGGGACAAAAGGATTTCCTTTTTTATCTTCATAGCAAGAGTTCATAGTTGTCTTAATCCTCAGATCTATGAGGGATGGATTTTATCCTTGGTTAGTGCTTGTTATAGGAGTTTCTATTGACTTCAATGATTGTAACAAAAATTCCTTTCACTAGGGGATTCTACACATGTCCATGACCGATATATTAGCCTTCAATTTTTTCAAATCTTCTACTATGTTTTAATCTATCTTGGGTGATTCTCGGGTATGGATAATTATAGGATTTCTTTGGGAGCCGAAATATTCTTTCAGGTGATTGGATTTTTGTTTTCCTCTCGACGTGTGGGCCACAGTAAGGTCATTTGAGATTAGGTGACTCCTACTTCGCATTTGCACAACCAAGACCTCTGCGAGTGGTTCTTGAACCTCAAATAGGTCATCGAAAGGCATTGGTAGGTCAGGGTTCCATATCATGATTGTTGTTTCTTCTGGTGGATCGACTTCTTCCTCATCAACAATATTCATAGCTGAGCCGCTTGATTGTTCGGTAAGGGAAACGTCATCTAGAAACTGGTTGGCCATCAAACTCATGGTATGCACCCATTGTGGGCAGTCTATTTCAGAGTGTTTCTCTTGGTGATAGGTACAGAAAGAGTCAGATGCTACATTTCCCAGATCGATGTTTAAGTTGGCCGGGGGAGGTTCAATTGCTTTGAACGGTGGATTTATTTTAAAAAAGGGTTTATAGGGCCTTTGACCTTGGTTTCCTTACCCTTCACTTCTTTTCATGTCTATGATTTCATTTGACAACTTCTTTACCATTTTTTGTTGGTCTTCTATGTATCCACTTCCTTTTTTGGGACCTTGTTCTGTTTGTTTCCCTGGGGGTCTAGTAAAAAAGAGTCATCTCCTGGGAGGAGATAGAAATTCCTTTTTAAATAATGAGACTTGGCCTTCTTTACATCCCTTCATTTGGAATTCTATTGTTTTGGATTCCTCAAAATTCTCAGCCAAGGTTGTCTTGGCATCCCTCTTCAAAAACATGGAAATGGAAGTAGAGAGAGCATTGGCGTAATCTTCGATTTGCAACTCCTGAGTGGGTTTAGCTTCGGGTTGAAATTTGTTCAGGATAATGGTAAATTGTTGATTGGAGTATTTAAAATTATCCTTTGAACTCATGGTGGCGGTGAACAACTCAACCATCAAATATTCTGTAGTGGTTTCTTCTACAAATTTATCTAAAAAATCCTTTTGAAAGTTCCTCCAACTAGTTATGGACCCTACAGGCAAGTTAAAATACCACATGGAGGCTGAATTCTCAAAAGTATAGGGGAAAATCCTACATACTATGTCTTTATGTTGGACATTCATTGGTCTAATAACTAGTATGAATTTTTTGATATGGTCTTCAGACAATCTTGAGGTTTCAGGGTCAAATTTAGGGAGAAGCTTTACTGGATGTCGAGGAAGGTTATGTACTCATCTGGGGATGGCCAAAGAATCTCTGGCCAACCAAGGTTGATTATTCTAAGGTGGGTTTCCCCTTTCTTCATTATGATCATTGTTATATTCCATGTCATTCGAATCCGACACTGACCATTCTGAGTTAAACCCTTCTTTGTCAGAAAAATCACCGGGCTCGGAGCAGTTACCGACTGGTGTTTCAGGGATTAGATTTAGGGGATGTTCGATTTCGATGAGGGCAAAATCTATCAGGTCTTCTACCGTGTGAATAAAAACATGGTCGGGGGTGTCAACCACTAGTCTTCTTACTTGTTTTCTACAAGGAAGTAATGGAGCTAAGGGTAGTGCTCCAATTTGTCGATTGTAAGCTCTTGTGATTCTTCTAAACTAGTTCAACTCCTCATGGTGAAGAGTGTAAGGTATTTCAGGGAATAAACGTTCTTCCTCTTGTTGGGGTGAGTTAGTTGTTTCAGGAGTACTCAGTGTGTGTAGGATGTATTGGGAATGACTAGCCATGCATGTGGGATGTTTTGAATCTACAAGCTATGTGAAATATTATATCAGAGATATTGTGAGCCATTCATTCTTCAGGCCCTCATTCTAGTGCCAGTTCTGTTGAGGGGTCCTAAATCCCTTTAACTCAACATCATGAACCAAACCTACCATCGAGGCCCAATTAGACTCTGCAACGTTTGATAATGGAATGGTTCTCCAGATCTTGCGATCTGGATAAATGATCGATGGGATTTACGTAGTGATTTACATGATATGTTCCTGTGAAAAATCCTCCTTCAGTTTGAACGTTCTCTTTTTTGTATTATCTCTTATAGGCAAGTCTGATAAAATATAGGTGTTGGTATAAACCAGCTGGGTAAAAGAAAGGGGGGGGGGAAATTAAATTTTGAAGAAGGCTGAGCTCAGGATAACCCTCATGGTCAAGCATGCAGACAAAGATTTTCACATCTATGAGAAGCCTAGTACTAATACATGAACTTGCTGGTATTCCAATTATTGACTGAGATACAATTATCGAAAGAAAACATACATGCAATAAAATGATGGCAAGAAAATTAGTTTCCTTAGCTCTAATCACTAATCACACATTAACCACATGATTTGCTTTCAACATTAGAGATAAGAACTATAAAAATATTGAATCAACTAACTTGTCAATAGATTCAGAAACTCTTACTCATTACAACATCCAGTCATGAGATAAAGTCAAAAGTAATTCCTCCTTATGATCCAATCACACATGCCTTTGATGATAAACATAAACTTGTCTCCGGTCCTAAAAAGGAATTCTCAATTAAGGTAGTTCCAAAATAGTTTTTTACAATTCCAAAAATTAGGTTCTTTGAAAAAACCATCGACCTCTTATAACAGGTTGATCTTCTTATTTATAACATATTATTAACTAAAAATAACTATCAAAAGTTCAAGCTAAGTAAAACAAAACATTGCCACATGGTGCTTTCATCTCTCAATCTTATAAGAGTCATCAAATGGTTTCACTTGAGTGGATGACTCTTCTCATACTATGACCATTTGATGAAGAGTTCCTCGCATGTGTTGGCATACGAGAAACAATGTTGGTCCATCGCGGCCGAAGGATCTCCTTTATCTCCACTGCCTGTGCCCGATACTTGACTATAACACTTAACAACTGTAACATTGTCTGATCCTTGATCGAGTGCTCCATGAACTGCTCTACTTGATCTAGTGCCATGCTCACCACCTTTTCTATCTCTGTAGTCCATGACGAGTCTTTTTCTGCATGTAGTTAGACTATGTCATGCAAGTCGAAAAAGTCCTCGGGCACGCTAAATTCTGGGAGACCGATGTCGCTCATCGCTCGAATGATCTTGGTCCAATTCCTTTTGCAATCAATCCATTTATCTTGGATTTCTCACTAAGGTTCTTGGGCCATCCTCTCCCATTATTCATTCAACTTCCTTATACGGTCGATGCTACTGTCCCTTAACACCCGAATGTCATGCTCTTCAATGTCTCGACCCTTTTGAGCTGCATTGATGTAATCAATTCTTTCCACTGCTTGGTGGGATTTCTCATACCATATTTCCATGTGTTTGGATGTTGCCAGTGCCATAAGGGTGTCTTCTTGGAAATCAACTATCTCTGCAATGAAAAGGTGCCGCTCACTCGTGACTTTACTGTAGGCATCCTGGAATTCGCTTCTCAAGAATACTGTGGCCTGCGTGGAGTACTGATAATATTTTTCCAAATGGCTTAGATGATGAAAATCCTTTAGCGCAATAGTCAAATCCTCTTCATATTTCCTTTCTCTCTCTAGGGTGGTATCTGTGATTGCCATCCCTGCACTGATAAGATCAAACGTCTTGGCATGCTCCGTGATGATCAATTTTTCCTTTGTGGTGATGAGGATGGAACTATCCAAAGTAAGCCTCCTTTTAGTAGTGGTTCTCTTCATGATGGATTTCCTCTTTTGGTCGTAGGCGATTGCTTGTATATCGACAAACTCATCCATAGGTTCGTGGATTTGTTGCTCTCCCCAAGTAAGAGTCTTTCCTAGGCTCCCGACGGTGTATATATGTTCAAGACTGGGTTCATAAACTTCTTCTGTATGTACCGAAGGCTTGGCCTCTGGTTTTTTCTCACCGGGGAGTAAAGTATTGGCCAAAATTGATGAATCAGGGGCAGGCTTGGTACATACTTGGTAATCAGCTGTCGAGATGCCAATTCCCTATTGTGTAATTTTTCCCCTTGTTTACCCCATCCCAACTCATCCCTCGAGCTGTCCATTGGGATTCTTGGTGTGTCGAGTGGCTCAACATCCAAGGCAATTTCTACCTCATGCTTGTTCTGTATATTTCTCTAACTTGGAGCACCGAGACCCAGGGTGGATGGATTCTCAGGTTTTGTTTCCTCTGTGATTTTCACCGGGGTGACCAAGGACACATATGAACTCTCCTCATCATTGTAGATGGTTATTATATCTAACATGGGATTTGGTTTACTTTCTCTCCTTGATGTCCTCGCTATATTGGGATGAGTCGAAACTTCCCCTAGTGATCCAACTTGTGGTGTTGAAGCTTCAGGGTTATCTGATTCGGTGGTTTCTTAAAATTGTATTGGCTCTGGGTCACTTGGTCCTCCTCAGATTTCGATTGGGTTGTCAGCAGGAACCCTCATCATCTCTATGACATCAGGGTCGTTTTGCAACTGATCAGTGAATCTCTGTGCCTCTGCCATCAAGAGAAATCCCCTTGTTTGTTCCTTTGGTGTCAAGAACAATCCCTTTCTCTACAACTCTATTCTCTCTACCGCTATAATTTCTTCCCTGGCTCCGAGGGCCTCTTGAGATGATTGCTCTATTGTTTCCACCTATTCATCCACGCTCATGGCATTGAACCTAGTCATGTTTGGGTTGGCCATCCTCTGCACCATCTCTTCCTAGTCCTGAGTGTTCTATGTGAATAGTTCATCCTCGAATTTATCATGAGCATACAAACAACATGATGATACTTGCGACACATGTTGGAGGACTAGGACTTTAGGATCATGCTTGCGGAATCAACCTATAGGGAACCTAAATTCAAGTTGGCTCAACCCTTCTTATTTGGCTTGAGCAGTATCCTTTACCGGATAGAACCCCACATGGAAATTGTAGGGTATGAAGGCCCGTTTCTTGTATTTGACCAATGTGGCATTATAGCCCTACAGGATGGCCTGATAATAGATTTCTCCCATGAAGAGCCAGTCTGGGACATGAGCTGGTAGAATATGTGGTGCTCCGGTGTCCTCGAACACCCTGATGTAGGTTGAGCGCTCATACAAGTACCAATGGCCTACCTTGGCTATCATTTTATTGGCTACCGCCGATAGCCTTGGGCATTCCTTCTTAAAAAGAATAAAATAAATGCGGATGACAAATTCATCGCAGATGAGTGCGTAAGAATTCTTGTACATGTTCTCCCATAGCACGCTGATATAGACGTGGACATGGAGCTCTGAGCATGCCATCTTAGATTCATGCAGACTAGGACATTCCTTGCACACATGACATCGAGTAGATATGAGGCCATGTAGAAATTTGTTTCCTCTCCTTCCTTCAGCAACTGAGCCTGCTGTATACAGGTGCTCAATTATTTTGAGATTATCGCTCCCCAGTTGAAGCTGCTCCTGGAAATTGCCACTGTGTATGCCAAAGGCATCCATGCTTTTGAAAACTTGGAGCAATCCTTTTCTCCATATAGCTTGTTAGGTGATTTATATGTACTAAAAAAGACACTAAACTACCCTCAATTAAATTGTCAACCCAGGGTAAGTAAACTTAGAGTTGTAGCAAAATATATGCCAAAGGTAAAAAGGTTGGTAAGAGTATAGTCTAGCTATGGAAAGAAGCTATCTAGGGATAATATACTCAAGCAAACCTATCTAATGAAAAATCCCTACTAAGCAAATTGAAACTAGGTAACCTAAGTACTTTTGGGCTAAGGACTGATGGATAGTTCCTAAGAAAGTGAATGAAAACTCTATGTAAAGCAAACTAGTTCATGACAGTAAGCAAAGGTAAACTACTAAGAATACTAAGCAAATGATGAAAGCAAACTACCTTTAACTTGCCAACCTACATTCAATGAGAAACTACCCTATGAAGGCAAATAAATAAGCAAGTAAGTAAAAGCACCTATCTAACCTATTAAAAAAAATAGACAAGCAAGCAAAAACACCTAACTAACCTATTAAAGCAAATAGACAAGCAAGCAAAAGAACCTAACTAACCTATTAAAGAAAATAGACAAGCAAGCAAAAGCATAAAGAAAAAGACAAGTAAGAAAAGACTTCTCATTGAACAACTACCTAGCCTAAGAGGCAAGTGAACTAAATACCTAATGCAAAACTATTTCTCTTGCGTGAAAGGAAGTTTAAATGCTCAATGCAATGCATGAAAGGAAATCTATTCTATTGAAAGCAAGAAAGACTATCAACTAAACTTATGAAAACAAGAAACTATATTTTCTAACTTATGAAAGCAAGAAACTAACTTTAACCCATGAAACACTCAAATGTAATGTTGGTGGTTGTGTGAATGCCTTCGGTGGTGACAGATGATATCTTGATGACACTTGACAACAAAGGACAGTTCTAATGGTATAAGCTCAATACTAATTTCAATGGAAAAATGAAATGTGTGAAGTAAACAGTCCAATGAAAACTTAGCCATGATAAAATTAATGTTAAATACCCTACATATTCATGTATAAATGATCCAGGAGGCTCCCCAGGCTCAGAAAATGCTCAAAAATCAAAATTCTCAGAATTGGATGAAACCAATTCCATCGCAACCGGCTTGTCACGCTGATTCCTTCTATATATTCATTTCCTCAAAACATACTTCAGATGTGAAAAATATCGCACAACAATTAGAATCTTCTATGGCAAAAGTCAATGGTCAACTGGCAAATGAATAAGTGCCACATGGCCTAGACATGGGTAGCCACGTGGCACTTCACTACTGGTTGGCATGTAAAAAGTATTTGGGGGTCCATGAGATTCAAACCTCTGACCCATGGCTAGCTCCAAGTCTTTGGAAAAGTTCAATTACCAACCTGCTAAAAGTCAAATTTATGAAAAAAACCCACTTTCCTATAGTTTTGGGGTCAAATATCCAAAGGAGGGCGCAAGGGGGCTAGGGCTAAGCCCCAACATGTGGTTTCATTACAGGAGCACATCCAAGGGCTAATTCTGGGTGCACCCAAGGGCATATTAGCCCAGATCCCATGGAAGGCACCCCAAAACCAGGAGCTAACAGTTAAGGGGGCTGGTGCATAACACTTGGAGTGCTGGCACTTGGCCATGTGGCCCCATGTGACCTGGTAAAGGGGGCGTGCACCCTGTCTTGGGGGCTTACTGTGTATTTTTTAGAAAAAATGGGTTTTCAACTATACAAAAGTGATTTTTGACTGATATTATGCCCAGAAAATGGATTTTTTGAGGATTTTAGGCCATTTGAAGGGGGATTTGATCCCAAAAAGAGGCAATATCTTGAGGGAAGTTGGGATTCCTCATTTGATCCTTGAAAACTATAAGAACCAAACTTTTTGAAGCTTGGAGGATACTTTTTGATGCAGTGTTTTGAAATGGCAGTTTGTAAATTTTGGCCTTTTCTCATGTTTTGAGAGGCGTTTTTCTCATGTTGTTGAGAGGATTTTGATGGTGCATGCATGGATTTGAGAAAGGAGGTATTGTATAGAAGACATGAACCATGTAATGTAACAACAAAGAGCATTGTAAGAGAACTTTGATCATTTTAAAGAGCAATGAAGAGGTCCTCCACTTGGAAGTGAGCCCAGAGACGTAGCCAACGATTGGTGAACTCTGTTATCAACCTCTTGTCTCTATTTCTCTTTTTGTTTTTTCTGTTCTATTCTCTTCATTTGCAACATGAATATTAATGTCTGATCTCTTTATACATTAATAAGCATCAAGTAAAAGTCACATTTGATATTCCACAAACAAGATAACAAGTTTATGTATTTCACATTCTTAACGATACGATACAAAAAGTACATTAAACTAACTTGCGATTTTTCAGTAATACCTTCGTTTTTGGATCAAGTTTATGGTATCAGAGCATTTGGTTGTGAAGGTTTGACAGGAATTGCAAGCATTGGATGCTCACGAGAGAAAAACTCAAGCGAGGAGAAGGCCAACTTGAGGCTCTTTTCACAAAGATTCAAAGGCGACCACATAAGCAAGAGATGTCTTCGCCACGAAAATTGGGTCCCTTCAAATCTGAAGATGATTTCTTTGAGGCCTTTAAATTGATGCAAGACATGGTAGAGGAGCTTTACCATGAAAGAGGTCAGTGAAGGAATCCAAAATTTGAAGAAGGTGAATCTTCAGTAAGAGCAGAAGGAGGAGTTGGAGGTGGTGGACCTTTAGAACCTTCTTCTCCTTCATCCTCATCATCTAATAATGAAGAAAGTGTACATTCCTCCAAGGATAAGCAAACAAATCATCATTCTTCTTATATGCCGTTATTAAAGTTAGATGTAAAGTTTCAATTACCCACTTATGATGGTGAATTAGATGCAGAAAAGCTAGATAATTGGGTGAGACAATTAGAAGTCTATTGCAAGATACAAAGGATTGTTGATGATGAAACTAAGATACAACTAGAAACTCTCAAAATAGGAGACACAACTCTCATATGGTGGGAAAGCAGAACTAGAGATGATCTTAAGAAAAGTGGTAAAACAATTTCTTCTTGGAATGATTTTGTTATTGCATTAAAACAACAGTTTTACCCTTTAGCTTACATGCAACAAGAAATGATGAATTGGCAATGTTTAAGGCAATCAAAAGGTCAAAGTGTACAAGAATATACTCAGATATTTTGTAAGAAGGCTTT
>ML844729.1:0-18120 GCA_009831015.1 Picea engelmannii | reverse complement strand
TTTAACCTGCAAAAAGAAGTAAAACAGTAAGCTACAACAAACTAATTAATTAAATAAAAATATACATGCACAGGAAAATGAAAAGACAATTTAAAATAGAAAAATGAAAAATAGACATGAAGACAGTTACCAGACTACTGGTGGCCCCCCCATCAAGTCGTGGTCACTCTCTAAAATCACACCACGACCTTAGCAGGCCAAATTCACCATAAAAATCCAAAAACACAGTTTTGGCACTATTCTGGCAATGTAAAACTAGAAACAGAGCAAAATTGTTTTTCTGGCAATTCTAATGCTTATGCTACTTGGTTAACAATCTAATGAGAATCCTATTGGTATTTATAAGCTTACAACCTAGGTGGTCGACCACAGGAGGGTCAAACCACCTCTAAATTCGACAAATTACATTAAATGCATCCATAATTAACAAAACAGAGGAACCCAATGATCGCCCTCTTTGGACAATTGAAATTGATTTGTCTTGAGCTTAGTAGTTGGAGGGGGCGATGAAAAACAAAACGCATGTGCTTGATTTATCCACCACTGGCCGCCAATACCATAGTCGCCAACTTGCCGTGCATTTTTGTGCAATACTGGGTGGCGGAACGAGTGTCAGATCAAGTACCGGAACAAATGATGGATCAAGTGCCGAAACAAGTGCCAGACCAAGAAACATGGTGCGTTTTTCCTTGTAACAACAAAAAAACATGAATTAACTCTTGGAAACCATAAAATATGATAAATTAAACTTGATTGAATCACAAAACATGAATTATACGTACCTCATGCCGATTGTATCATTTTACCATAAAATTCTTCAAAAAGATCCTTTGAAAGATAAAAAACACATATGTACATATGGAAAAAAGTGTATAATAACCTCATGAAGATGATCATATCTTGAGCCCAACATAGCTGATAGATGAGAGCCATCAAATAGATGTATGGCTCCCTTAGGTTGATTGTCCCGTGCCATCCATTTCTCCGATTGGTGAATTTCTTGTCTTCTCTCTGTTATCACATTTATTTGTAAAGGGAGGTGTTTTCCTAAGAAATTGGCCCCTTAGTGAAGGAATGGGAGAAAGCGGGGAAAAAAACCACATTTTGGCTTCTACCCCAAGTCAGATGAGTGATGTGACCTTTTGGCACAAAGTGATAAGACGCATGCAAATCTGGGCATCTGAAATCTATGCTCCTCAGATCGACGGTCATTGATCATATCAGGGCCCCAACATGCGCAGACGTTAAAAATTGTAGGGTGGGCTAGGTTTGAAACCATGGTTTTTTGGAGATGCTACGTGTCAACCATAGACACACATCGGGCCCAAAAGCGGTGAAGAATCAAACCACTTTTCTCAGCCCCGATATGCGCATGTGCATATAAGGCCTTATCCTAGGTCGATAAGTGGCTAATCTGTCCTGCCGACAGCTATCCCCCACTCCATCTCTCTCCTCTGTCCATCACATTCCCCACTCCCCTATAAATTTCACTCCCTCACACCTGTCCTCCACTCACTATCCCACCTGTCGCATCTCCCCTTCTTTTCTCCTGCCACCCATGCCACCTTGCTCCACATCACCTCCATCCCATTACACCTCAGCTCTTACTTGTGTGGCCCCCATGCTATCCTCAGTTTCCTCTTCCCATCCATGCTATCCACCTGGCCATATCCACATCCTCTCTTCCATGTCGAGTGCACCAATCAAATCATCAGTTTCCACCTCTGCTGCCAGGCCTCCTCACGAGCATCCGACTTAGATCTAGATGGCATAATGTAGAAGCCGCCAAATTCCATAGGTGCAGTGCCGACTTGGGCCTTCTCGATCCTGATGAAGCAGTTACTAAAGTTATTTGGTGGTGGTTGAAAATCGTTTCCACCATAAATGGAAAGCCATAGAAAGTATTGTCAACAAGTTGACTTAGCTACATAACCTTCCTGAAGCACGATTGCGTTTGACAAGAGATCACTTATGATAGGAGACTGCATGCACAATCTGCCAGGAGGCATACAGACGTAATGCCTTCAATGCAGAGACTCAAGCATGCTTCTATATTTTTTCTCTGAGTATATAGGAGTCTTCCTCATATTTTATTAGGGTCGATGGTTGAGATAAGCTCCCGATTGTAAAGTTTTAATGAAACTCTCGTTCTTCTGGTTATGTATCTGTATTTGACACTTCTTGTTTAATGTAAGTTAGCTTCTTTTCATATCTCTGTAAATGGTTGTGTTAGAAAAATTGGGCATGGAGGATCCAGTCGAGGGTAGTTGTGTTCTTGTGATGTAGGTTTGATCATAATGACATTGGGACCAGTTTTAATCAATTGATGTTGCGTCTTTTCCCTCCAATGCTGAATGACTCGGGCATGGATGATCTAGCCGGGTTGTTGTCATTGAATTGTGATATATGTTTGATTTCAGTTCAGTGATAATTTCATTTAGTCCCCTGTAACTCTAAACCAAGAGGATCTTGCCTTCTGAGTTTTTTCTCCTTAGGCTGCTGGAAGAACGAATTTCCATAGCAGACCTCTTCACTTTCCTCAAGTTCTCCCCCCTACTCACCCTTATTACAACTTACTGACTGAAGTTAGATTGAGACTTCACTTGCGAGTGAATTCCAACCCAATTTTCTGAGTTAAAGTGATATAATATTGAGACTGCATCCATTAGACCACCCTTAAATTTATTTATTGTGACATACAAATTGATGGGTACTGGGCTTACCTCTGCTGTAATCCATAAGTGACTTCCAGTGCCAACATTTCTGGTTTCGTTTCCGGGGATGAATTGAATATTTTTCTTGGGATTGAATGACAAAGCTTACTGGTTCTGAAGGTGCATCATAAATTAGTATATCAATATTGCAACTGTGCATCTGACGACTCCATTGTTTTAGCTATGGCTTCCAGAGGCAGACACACGAGGTCTAATCCACAACTACCTTTAGCAACACCTGAAGCTGACCCAGAGAAAATTATTAGAAAGGGAAAGGCCCTTCGAGAAGGAACTTCTACTGTTGAGGAAGGTATTTCAGATAATTTTCATTGTCCTCCTATAGAAACTCCAATTTCTGCATCTCATTCTACTGTTATACCTTCTGTTGGAGTTTCCTGAACTTTAAATTTTGGGAATGTTCCTGTTGAGTTTTCCCCTCTGGTTCTGGGATTGGAGGGAGAAATCCTTGTCACTCCCCTCTCCCCTAAAGTTGTACCATGGCTTAGACCCAACACCTCAGAATATTTTTCTACCCTGGGCTTTACCACCCCTCCTCCTATTACTTTTTCCGCTTCTACAGAGAGGGAAACCTCTGTTCCCTCAATCCTTGTAGCATTTTCTCCAAATCCACTACCGTTTCCCTTTCCCCCTGAAAATTTAGTTCTAGTCTCCCTTGTTCAAACCCCATCCCCCCTGGTTCTCCTCCACCTATCATCCCTATGGCAGGTGCTAATCCTCCTAGGAATAGAATGGATGCCATAGTGGCTACTATATATGCCCCTCCGGTCTTACTTCAACCCATGAATGCTCTCCCTGCTGGAGATTACCTGAAATACATGCCCAAGTCCACTGGAGAAGAAGACATAACTACTGAAGAGAAGCTTGCTGCCTTCTATAGTTATGCAGACAATCTGAATATTGAAAATGAAGATGTCTGGAGGAGAGTCTTTGTCCAGAGCCTTGATGGTGAGGTTAGAAAATGGTTTAGAGGATTGACCCCTGGATCCATTGCCGAGATTGAGGCTTTAGATGATGTTTTCTTGAGACAATGGGGGGATAAAAAAGATTTTATGTATTATATAACAGATTTTGGGTCCCTAAAGAGAAAGGAGGGAGAATCTGTCTTTGACTTCTCCACAAGATTCAACAAATTGTATAACAAGATCCCTGCTGAGATAAAGCCTATAGAAGCATCTGCCAAAATAACCTATGCTAGTGATTTTGACCCTGATTTCTGCCTCCTGTTAAGAGAGAGAAGAGATATTTCCTTGGCTCATATGCAAGATGCATCCCTAGAAGTAGAATCCAATGTGTTGGCAGTTGACAGGCTCATAAATAAAGCTAACAGAGACAGAGGAAGGGGGAGATATGAGGCCTCAACCTCTGGTTTTTCTGCATCCCACCCTCAAGTAGATGAATTAACCAAGATGGTAAAGTCCCCATCTGCAGAAATGGAGAAGATGAAATTTAAAGGGAAGCAAGGTTATAAGAATGCCCCAAATGCTGACAACAGAGGCAATTTTAGAAGACAAATTAGTACCCCTCAGATTCTCCCAAGAGAGCCCAAAAATAGAGATAGGGATGATCAAAAAATCCAAACCCCTCTCCAAAATAACCTCGTCGCTAATGAATAAAGGGAGGAATAAGAGCTTGATCCTGAAATCCATTGTCTCGGAGACACCTCCCCATTTCCCCATTTAACTCAATCTGCATATGAGGAGTCTCTCTTAGATAACCAAATAAATGAGCTGAGTAAAGGGGAAAAGACCAATAATAGTCCCAATAAATATAGCCTCAGGTCAAAGAAGAAAGAAGGGAAGTCTAATATCCCTGATCAACCTTCCAGAGCAGATAAGCCTGCCAAATATGCAACAAACAACAACAAAGAAAATAAAACTCAGAATCCCTCGCCAATAGCTAAAAATCCTGTCCCAGAGGTGCAAGAAATTATGAATCCCCCTTCCTTCTTTATCTTTGAACATGAAATTCAAAAAATTAGAATCCCTGTGCCCCTCTCAGAACTGGTCAAGCACGAATATTTCAAAAAATCCCTCTCTAAGCTGTTGCAGTTTGATCCATCTTTCCATTCAACAGACTTAGTAAATTTCCAAGATGAAAAGCCAACAGTCATCCTAGGTCCCATGGTAGAAGATAGAGATGATTCATCCCCTCCCTTCTATACATCCCTGAACATACATGATAAGGTGTTGCATAACTACTTGATGGACTCAAGGGCATCTCATAATCTCATGCCCAAAACTATCATGGAAGAACTTGGATTAGAAATCAATAAAGCTTATCATGATTTGTATTCTTTTGATTCGAGAAGGGTGCAATGTCTTAGGGTCATCAAAGATATGGTTGTGACCTTGTTTCAGCTGCCCATGAAAAGTGTGGTCATGGACATTGTGGTAGCATATGTTCCTCCCAAGTTTGGCGTGCTCTTGTCAAAATCTTGGATACAAAGACTTGGAGGAACCTTGTAGATGGACCTCACATATGCTACCATTCCAGTCTTTGGAGGGGAGCATAGAATATTGTACAGAGAAGCTCAATTGGCCTATATTATTAGTGATGAATCTGACCCCACCAACCATACTATATTTTCACTTGACACTGAGTTGGGGTCTATTTTCTTGCAGTTCACTGATGCTCCCGAGCCTCCTTTAAAACTCAAAAATCAGCCCATGGTTTTTCATGAAGTTTCTTTCTCCACCACCTCTGTTTGGAAAATGTTCTTTGATGGAGCCTCCTCTAAGGATGCTACTGGTGCTAGAGTGGTCTTTGTTTCACCCTCTCAAGAAACTATATCTCTATCATACAAACTAGAATTTGAAGTTACCAATAATGTGGCAGAATATGAAGCTCTTGTTTGGGCTTAAGGGCTGCAAAAGACATGGGGATCAAGGAAATATCTGTGTTTGGAGATGCATAATTGATTGTTAAATCAAATGAGAAATCTTTATCAAGCTAAGCATCCTAGGCTCAGAACCTATAGAAATGAAGTGTGGGACTTGATTGATAGTTTTTTCTTGGCCTTCAACATTTCATTCATTTCAAGAGAGGAAAATACAGTGGCTGATTCTTTGGCTGTCTTAGCAAGTGATTTCAGAATCCCTCTGCCACCTAAACTCAGGTATGATGTAGAAGTGAAATATAGACCCTCCATACCTAAAAATGTCAAGCATTGGAAAGTGTTTGAGGATGATCTTGAAATCAAAATATTCTTGGAGACTGTTGATGAGTTTTCAACATTACATATTGACCAAGATCTAGCTTCTGACATAGATCCCCATCTTGATGTTTTTCTGAACAAAATTGCTAATCATCACATTGTCCAGTTACCCAACAATCACATCCCAAAGGGACTAGTCCCTTTGGAAAGATTATTTGACATAAATGATGTGGCAGTAAAGGATAAAATCTTGAATGATGATGCTGATGTAGCTGAGTGCAATATTGGCACAGAGGAGGATCCAAAGTTTGTCAAGTTGTCTAACAACTTGTCAAAGGAGCAGAGGGCCGAGTATACTGAGATATTAAAATAATTTGATGATGTGTTTTCTTGGACCTATGAAGACATCAAAACATATGACATCGGTGTTATTGAGCATAAGATTCCATTGAAGGAAGAGACCAAACCATTTAGGCAGAAATTGAGACAGATAAATCCTATGTTGCTACCTATTATGGAAAGAGAGGTGAAGAAGCTGTTGGATGCCCAAGTCATTGTACCCCTGAGATATTCTGAATGGGTAGCCAACCTGGTCCTAGTAAGAAAGAAGAATGGAGAAATTAGAGTGTGCTTCGATTTCAGGAACCTGAATAGAAGCTCCAAGAAGGACAATTACCCACTGCCAAAGATGGAACACATATTGCAGAGGGTAACAGGCGAATCCATGATTTCCATGATTGATGGATTTTCTGGTTACAATCAAATCTCTATTCTACCTGAAGACAGAGAAAAGACAACCTTCACCATTCCCTGGGGTACATTCATGTATGCCAAAATTCCCTTTAGATTGATGAGCGCATGAGCAACCTTTTAGCGAGCCATGGACATAGATTTCATAGGGGAAAGGGATAAATTTGAGGTCATCTATTTGGATGGAATTATAGTTTTCTCTAAGTCTGATAAAGAACATTGTGAACATTTGAAAAAGGTCTTCTTAAAATGCAAGAAATTTGGCCTTTCCTTAAATCCCAAGAAATCATTGTTTTCCATGAAGGAAGGGAAATTACTGGGGCACATAGTATCAGTTGAGGGAGTCAAGATTGATCCTAGCAGGGTATAATCAATCCAATCCTTGTCAATCCCGAGATCTAGGAAGGAAGTCCAGTCTTTCTTGGGAAAAATTAATTTTCTGAGAAGGTTTGTTTCCAATTTTGCTGAGATGGTAAAGCTCATAACAACCATTCTCAGGAAAGGGAATGAAGTAAAATGGACTGTCGAGTCTAGAAATTCTTTTGAACAAATCAAGAAGGCCTTAAATGAGGCACCTGTGCTTATCAGTCCCGATTACTCTAAGGATTTTCTGATTTTTTCTTTTGCTTCTTTTGATATAGTGGCAATTGTTTTATTGCAGAAAAACACTGAAGTGTTGGAGCAACCTATTTCATTTTTCAGCAGAGCACTAAGAGATGCAGAGGTGAAATATGACATCATGGAGAAACAAGCCTATGCATTGGTGAAAGCCCTCAATGTTTTCATAATCTATGTCTTTCATTCAAAGGTTATTGCATATGTCCCTTCAGTTGTTGTGAAGGACATTCTGATTCAGTCTGACATAGATGAAAGATGGAGTAAGTGGATTTCCAAAATCCTTGAGTTTGATCTAGAAATAAATCCCACCAAACTAATTAAAGGCCAAGGTTTAGACAAACTATTGGATGAATCTAATTATAAAACTTTGGGGGTTAACTTCATCAACACTTTCCCAGAAAATCAGCAGGCTGAGTTGTTTGATAAAATTCCTCAGGACAACTTTCCATTGGCAGAATGCGCTTGGTACAAAGATATCATATTTTTTTTGCAAAAGTTGCGACCTCTTGATGGAATCAAGAAAACCAAGGCAAGATCTTTAAAGCTCAAATCAATTAGATATTGCCTTATTGACCAGGTCTTGTACTGGAAAGACCCTTTAGGTGTGCTTCTGATATGTTTAGACCCACAAGAGGCCCACAAGATTATGTTTGATTTTCATGTAAGCCTGTGTGGGGGACATCATTTATGGAGAACTACAACCTACAAAATTCTCAGGGCTGGGTAATTTTGGCCTACTCTATTCACTGATGTCTGTGCAAAATTCAGAGCTTGCATAAAATTTTAGAAATTCTCTAGGAAGTAGCAGCTCAAGTCTCTGCCATTGAAGCCTGTGGTAGCTTCAGTACCCTTTCAGCAGTGGGGCCTAGACTTCATTGGGGAAATTCATCCTGCTTCAAGTGGTCAACACAGGTGGATCTTAAGTGCAACAAACTATTTCACCAAGTGGATAGATGCTATTCCCATAAGGAGTGCTTCTCACATAGTGATCATTGGTTTTCTTGAAGATATTATGGCAAGGTTTGCTTTTCCGAATAAAATCATCACCGATAACACTACATCCTTCAAGTTTGAGCCATTGATTAAATTCTGTGAGCAGTGCAGGATTTCATTGATCCACTCTACCCCCTACTACCCCCAAGGCAATGGATTAGCAAAGTCCTCTAACAAAAGCCTGATAAAGATCATCAAAAGAATGCTAGAGGAAAACAAGAAAGCATGGGATTCAAAGCTCAAATTTTCTTTGTGGGCCAATCGAGTGACAACAAAAAGGTCCTTGGGTATCTCTCCTTTCCAACTTGTATATGCGTCTGACGCAGTTTTTCCTTCCCAGCTCACCCTTCCCGTGGAAAAATTATTGTAGGACTACAAAGGAGAACCTGATGATATGATCAAAAGAATTCATCAACTAGTAGAAGTCCAACATACTAGAGAGAAGATGATGGATAGAGCGCATGACCATCAACAGAAGATCAAGTAAGGTTTTGACATGAAGAAAAGAAAAGAATATTTCTAGCTGTTGTTCCTGAGTTTATACTAAGGCTACAAGTATAATGTCAGGCATCAGGAAATGAGGGAAATGTTTCAATGTTTACCTTTTGCCAGATAAATAACAAAATAAAGTTCTTTAAAATGAATTAATATTAGAACAAATCAGAGGCTGTTTCTCGTACCTGAGTTAAAATCAAAATATAGAGTGAAAGGAAAGAAAAACATAAAGCTGCTAATAAAAGCAAGGCATCAAATGCTAAAGAATCTTACTTTGTAACATAAGAAGAAAGTGATTGATGTAATCTTCAATGAAGTATAAAGTATAGCATATAATCAACATTCAGGTCTTGTATTAACTAATAGTGAATACAGAGGAAAATCTGTTTGTTAATAGATTACTGAATATAACATAACCACGGTAGAGGTTGTACTAAATTGTGATTTGCATTCATTAAAGAAAATATATGAAAGGATGTTGAAATATGAAAAGACAAGGAACACATAACCCATAATAGATGAGATGTAGAATCTTTGGCCTGCATTTGTATTAATTCTTAGTGAAGAGAGTCTTCTCCTTTACAATTGACAAAAAGTAGCCTTTGTTTCTTTCTCAAAATGTATATTTATACTAGATTAGAATGTTTCGAATTCTATCATTCTAAAATTTTCGGTTACAAATGAAAAGATGAAATGCTTCACTTAATTGTCCTTTGTCCTCCTTCATGTTGGTAGGGTGTTTTCCTTTCTTTGTCCTCTAGCTCCAAAATAGGATGGAATAAGCAATTGTATTACTGGCCTCCATAAGTCTTCCCTTTCCCCTGTTCAATACAATTTACACACTTTTCTACCAACTGGGCTATCAACTTGGGAAGTTCAGTTTGGTCATTTTCTTCGAAAGTGTAGCACTTCCTCTCCAATTGTGGCAGTCTTTCTCCTATTTGCTTGTCTTCTAAAATGATAGAAAATAACTGTAGGTTTAGTTTTATCAATAATTTATCTATTTGGGCAATGTCAACTTGTTTTATCTGAGATAGTTCAACTTGGTCCCTTTCCACATTTTACTTGATATCTAGCAGATGTTTAACTATGTTAATCTTTCCCAACGTTCCAGAGCTATTCTCCTTATCAAGATCTAGCAATTTTTTATTTATTAGGCCAAATGTTTCTTCACAAGAGTCTCTCACCTCCTTGGACATTTTTTTGTTCTCTGATAGATTATGCTCCCATGCTTTTAACAGAATGTTACCTCTAGTTTGTTCTCGAATGGATAATCTAGAAGCGATGACCATTTCCTCTTTCACCGTTGCTATAATAGCTTCCTGGAAAGTACTTCAAGCCACCTTAGTTTTTCTCTCTCTTAAGGTAATTTTGTCTAAGGCTTGATCTATCAACTGAAAATGTTCCTAGATGATTTATACTTTAGTAAGTAGATTCTGTTGAGTTGCTTCGATCTTCTTTCGTATTTCAGTGGCTTGAGTTCGAAATACTGTTATATCTATGACTTGGATTTCAATGGAATTTAATTTATATCACAACTATTTTATTAACTCCTCCTGTTGACCTACCTGTGCTTGACTTTTCTGAGCCGACTGTTGCATTTTCTCAAGATTAGATTTGAGCTGTTCGATTTCCTGTTGGTCGGCTAATCTAGTTTGTTCAAAATCTTTGTATGCCTCATTCCTGGCATTCGTCTCTACAACTGCTATCTAATTATGTAACTTGCTAATCAACATGTCTCTTTGTTTCAACCATTCCTTCAAGGTTCCAACTGAATATTGGTTGGCCATTGCATAAGTCCCCAATGTTCCTGCTATCTCATCGATGAATTATTCTTCTTCTAAAGCTCCTCCATCCGTTAATATTCTATACTTTTTAGCCACTACACCTGCTTTTTGATATGTTTCTCTCTTCACCATGATCCTTTTCTTACTAAAAAATAAATCTCTAGGAGGAAATTCTTCTATAGATATAGGTGTTAAATCCTCTTTAGATATTATCTCTGCATTGGGGTTCCCCTTGGTAGATTGTAAGGGTGTGACAGATGGAATGGGACTACCGATTTCTTTGGATGCTTGTTTTAGGATAGCATATGTGTCTGATTCATTTGATGGAGACAAGGATGTGTCTCCTACCCCCTTTGAGGAGGTCTCTGTTTGATCCTTGACCTGTTTAACTGGTGTATCTGTCTCTGGGTGTTTTTTCTCTTGGCTTGGTATCTTGGTTTCCTATTTCGAGGTCTTAGTGTCCTCTGTGTTCTCCTGATTCTCTTGTTTTCCAGGATTTGTATCCGCTGAACCTTGGGCTCCTATTTACTGTGCACCTGGAGGTTTTGAGGTTTTGCCCTACAAAATTTTGGGGAGGCCACTTTTTCGGTGTTCCTGGAATTTGTAGAAATCGGTCATATCTTCGGGTAGCAGAGCTTGAACTCGACTTAATACTTCTGAGTAGGATCTCTCTCCTTGGAACATTTCACCATGGGGGGAATCTTCGTGCTCATATCTTTTTATACCACAACTTGTCATATGGTTACCCACGACCCTATGAGGATCGTGTTTCTTAAATTCAATGTCTACTAGTTTCGTTTCCTCTAAGGCAGTGGCCTTTGCTTTGGCATGGATGAAATATAATAAAGAATATGTACCAATGTGTATGGGGAAAGATGTCCATACCTTTTTCTGAACTCCTTTGAGTTCTTTTCTTATCCCGTCGAGCACATTTTTCCTGGCGATTTCTCGAAATACTAGCTTGTTTGGTAAAAATAGAGGTAGGGCATAAGGGGGAACAGAGCAACCAAAAACCCTAATATACGAGAACTGTTCTTCCAGGTACCAGTTTTCCATGTTGTTTAAGTTTTTCATGACTTTATTTGAGATCCTGGGAGGTGGATGGTCGTAGATAATGACATGCATTGGTACAATTACATAGTTGAAAATCTCATAGATGAAGTCCTTGGCTTTATATTCCCAGAGTTTGGAGTGGCACACATGAATAGGCTCTATGTTATTTGGAGTCCAGCTCCAACTCATTAATGGAAAAGGTGTCATGAAGAAAACATCGTCCATAATGTACGTAGACATGAAAAACAAAGCTGCTTTCCTGCTCTCCTTTTGTGCTTAATATTATGTAACTTGGCTGGCCAGATTGTCTGACAACAATTTATCCCAGTCGAAAGAGTAACCCTCTACTACTGTGTGGATAAGCGGTACCCATGGGAGAAAAAAATGCGCAGTATTCTCTATCCCATAAAGCTTGCATACCATCATCGCTACATACATAAATTATGGCTGTAAGGAAGGGATTGCATATATACCATGAGTGTCAGCTCTTAACTTTTCAGGGTGCGAGCACCAATCCTTGATCAGGTCGGATAAGATTTTTCCAAATTTCTCATATTCTTTCTTTTTGAAACCCTCCAAGAATTCGACAGTGTAAGTAAAATTGGGTGTGGGAGACAATTTGTACATCGCCTGCAGATGCTCTGGGTTGAATGTCCCAACAACCACCTTCTGCGCGTTAAATATTGTCCTAGTCGGGACATCTACGTGGTCCAACGCTCATTTAACCATATCACAACAGGGAAAAAGTCACGGCCTTGTTGCTACCTTTTGCATCTCCGACTGAGTGACCAATTTGTATTTAATATACAAATCATCTTTCTCATTGTCACTCGATTCGTCTGAGCAGTTTATCAGCTCGTATTGCAAGATGTTGAAAACCTGTGTCCATGTTTTGACTGTGTCGATGTTTCTAGGTGAGGTATCAGAAATAATATCCGAACTCTGACTTGAAATTTCACCAGTTGTTTTGGGCGTTTTCTATGTAGCCATTATATAAAATCTTGAGATTATAGTTCCTGTTACAGAGGATGAAAATACAAACATTGGTTATCTCGCTAAAATGGCTTTGTGAAACTATAATGAAATTCAAATAATGACGGAAATTCTTTCGTTTAGAATACTCGAGTCTGTGTGGGTCCTTGATAACACAACATTTAATTTGAAAGATTTGGAAATAAAGAAGGATCTTACTTTCAATCATTTTCCTAATTCACTTATAAATGCCTTAAATTTTTGATATTTCGTGACTTGGGATGATCGTAGAAATATTTAATTCGTTACCTGTAAGCTCCACAGGTTTAAAGTTGTTTAAGATATTAATTAATCTAGTTTAATCATTTAATTAATTGCAATTAGTTCTTAATCCTTCTTTGACGTTCGCAATCTTGGACGATTTTATTCTTAGTCTTGGGCCATGAACCCCAAATTCGCGATATTGCGATTTGGTTAAATGACTTTGATCAGACTTAAGTTCTTGACTAATCGTGATTAGTTTATAAATCTCACGACCTGAGGTATCATGATTACAAAGGTGTCTTTCTAAGGTAAAACCGCTGAGTCACGAAGTCGTGATAATTAACTAACGTTAATTACCATTATTCTTGTAATTAACTAGGTTTATCTTAAGTTGCTTTCGCAACTTTGTACATCGGACACTCGAAGGTCGCTCGAGGCGTGACTCCCAAATCACAAAAGTATGATGCATTAAAATAGTGATAATCACTGCTTAATGTTTTAATGATCATGATTAAACTTAACCCGACTTCAGTATTTCGCATGTTGGGACATTGGGAGCTTTGATACGTATAACCGTTAGATCCACGAAATCTCGAAATCCAATATTTTGGGTTTATGGTTATCGTTTTTGTTATTTAAAAGAAAGGGCGGCTTCAACCTTTGGTAACTGGAGTATTTGAAAAAACATATGTGTTCCAACACCATCTAGGAGATCTAGTACTTAAATGGGATGGACTCAGACATGATAGAGGCAAACATGGCAAATTTGAAGCCCTTTGAATCGGTCCCTTCAATATTTCTGAAGCATTTCCAAACAACACTTCCTGGTTGCAGAATTTGGAGGGTGATGAAGTCTTTGGTGGCACTGTAAATGGGCATTTTCTGAAGAAGTTCTTTAATTGAGCCATAAGTGGTTCCCATGTCTTTGTACATTTTGATTTTCTTTTTCATTTCCAGTTTTAAAGGTGACTCCATAACCCAACAGTAAGGTGCTGAAACTGCAAAAGATTTCTTGGCATATCACAGGGAGAAAGCCATCCCCCATGGAGCCTAATGTTATCACATTTATTTGTAAAGGGAGGTGTTTTCCTAAGAAATTGGTCCCTTGGTGAAGGAATGGAAGAAAGGGGGAAAAAAACCCTCATTTTGGCTTCTACCCTAAGTCGGATGAGCGATGTGACCTTTTGGTGCAAAGTGATAATATGCGTGCAAATCTGAGTGGTCAAGATTAGTGCTCCTCAGATCGATGGTCATTGATCATATCGGGGCCCCAACATGCATGGACGTTAAAAATTGTAGGGCGGGCTAGGTTTGAAACCATGGTTTTGTGGAGATGCTACGTGTCAGGCAGAGACACACATCGGGCACAAAAGTGGTGAAGAATCAAACCACTTTTCGCAGCCTTGATATGCGCATGTGTGTATACGGCCCTATCCCGGGTCAAAAAGTGGCCGCTCTGTCCCGCCGACAGCTGTCCCCGACTCCATATCTCTCCTCTGTTCATCACATCCCCCGCTCCTCTATAACTTTCGCTCCCTCACACCTGTCCTCCACTCATTGTCCCACCTATCACATCTCCCCTTCTCATATCTCGCCACCTGTACCACCTCGCTCCACATCACCTTCGTTCCATTACACCTCATCTCCCACTTGTGTGCCCCCCATGCTATCCTCAATTTCCTCTTCCCATCCACATTGTCCACCTGGCCATCTCCACGTCTTCTATTACATGCCGAGCACGCCAATCACATTGTCAGTTTCCATGTCTGCTGTCAGGCCTCCTCACGAGCATCCAACTTAGATATAGATGGCATAATACAGAGGCCACCAAATTCCACAGGTCAGTGACGACTCGGTCCTTCTCAATCCCAATGAAGCAGTTATTGAAGTTAGTTGGTGGTGGTTGAACATCGTTTCCAACATAAATGGAAATCCCGAGAAAGGACTTTCAGCAAGTCGACTCAGCTGTAGAACCTTCCTGAAGCATGATTGCGTTTGAAAAGAGCCCGCTTCTGACAGGAGATTGCATGCACAGTCTTCTAGGAAGCATGCAGACGTAATTCCTTCAATGCAGAGACTCGAGCATGCTTATGTAGTTTTTCTCTGAGTATATAGGAGTCTTCCTCATATTTTTTTAGGGTCGATGGTTGAGCTAATCTCTCGATTGTAAAGTTTTAATGAAAATCTGGTTCTTTTGGTTATGTATCTGTATTTGAGACTTCTTTTTTAATGTAAGTTAGCTTCTTTTCATATCTCTTTAAATGACTGTGTTAGAACACTCGAGCATGGAGGATCCAGTCGAGGGTGGTTTTGTTCTTGTGATGTAGGTTTGATCATAATGACACCACGACAATTTTAATCAATTTCTGTTGTGTCTTTTCCCTCCAATGCTGAATGACTCGGGCATGAATAATCTAGCTGGGTTGTTGTCATTGAATTGTGATGTATGTTTGATTTCAGTTCAGTGATAATTTCATTTAGTCCCCTACAACTTTGAACCAAGAGGCTGGATGAAATATTTATTTGTAGCTATTTTGATGACAGGCTCCGCCCTAGGGGCGTACTCCATTTGCCTCACGGTCCCTGGAGAGGAAACTTAGCCTATCTCCGGTTCTTTCAAATTTGGTGCTCTCGGCGAGTGTCTGGTGGTTGGTTTTCTTGGCGACATTCTTCCTGCAACTCTGAAGCTTGTTAAACCTAGTTTTTTGATAATCAATAGGGTCAGTATAGTCTTCGAGTTGCTTGTTTTTCTCCTTTGGACACTTTGGAATTCTCTTGCATGGATAATGAATTTGTTCACAATGGTTCAAGAGATTTAAACAAGGAAGATCTTACCGTGTCACATCAACCATTCAATTCGAGTTATGAGGGATATTTCAAAAAATCTGCCACCAAATATTTAGAGGAGTTTGAACTTAACTTCATCATGGGTTGACGATGGAGGTGCAGTTGGTAATGTAGTCTATCAAATATTTTAAAATGTTGTTTTCTAATTGGCACATGGGGTAGCAACTAATGCAAGATCGAGAATTAACTAGTTCCGTAAATGTCCAAAATCCGATCGTATATAATGCTGCAAACATTCCATCATTCTGCTCTTTCAGTTGGTGGATCAGGGGTGAAGATTGTGTTGTGAACATTTTCATTGATATCCTCTTGCAAAATCTCCAACGCCGATCAATCTTACCGTACAATGCTGACGTGGTAAAGCTGAATCAGAGGTGTGACTAGGACCTAGGGAACCAAGAATGACTCGGGATAGCACTAGACCGTATGACCCTCTTACTTGGTAAATACATGTGGCATTCGAGACGAGTGACTTAATTTGTTTGTATTAATCGGAGTCGGGACTTTCATTAAGCTATTCATTCTAAAACCAAATCCTAGCTTGCCGACGTCGAAAAGTGTCAGGGATCGACGATCGACGATAAACCTACCCAAGTGCTCTCGGATCGGCTCCCTCGAAAAAGTCCCGATGATGGAAACACATCGGGGATAACTTCATCGTGGTCAAAATGTTTGTTGTGATCCTTTTGGATTTTCCCTGATCCCGATAAGTGCGTCATGCATCAACTATCGAAAATTTCTTTTCATCCTTTGTTAACATCTGTTTTCCTCATATTTTACCGATGCCGAAGGGGGTCGACTATCTCTCAAAATTTTATGCAAAAAACTTACACAAACCAAAACTACCTTCTGCCTTCTGCCGATCAAGATCGATGCTCGATGACTGTTGTTTTCCGTGTGGTTCCTTTACTTACTTGAATTATTTTCGACGCTGAACCGGAGCATGTTAGGTGCAGTGTTTGGCTATTGATTCTTAATTCAGGTGTTAAGGTATTTTTAGTCACGGGGTTTCATAAGTTCAAACAAACCTGAATAGGTGATGAGAGGCATGAAAACAAACAAAGATAAAACATTTCCCAAAAGGAAAACGAGTTAGACAGTGCAGAAAACAAGTGGTACCCAAACAATGACAAAATTTGACAAGGCTTTTTAAGGGTGTGTTGAGTGCTCAACAAGAAGGTCTGGAACATTGGCAACAGAGGATGCATGAAGTATCAATAAGACGATGTGCTCACATTACTCGATCATTGTGCTAGATTGGAACGAAGCTATGTGACCCAAACAAATATGATGGTTTGAATGACATAGAAGATTTTGTATAGGCATTTGAGTTGCAGATACTCAAACAACAAATACTGTTGGCATTAGATGTTGTCTTGAAGTCCACTTCAACTAGATGGTGGGCTGCACACAAAGAAGCAATAGAAGACTGGAAGAAGTGCATAAGCTTGATGCAAGTTAGATTTGGTACCGAGGTTGAGTATATTGTGCATACGTATACAAGGATAAGTGATCCAATAGATCGTATTGAGTAGTGTAGAAACATATGGAGTTTGATCTTGAAGAAGGAATGGATGCACAAGTTTATACATACAATGGATACAATCTCTAAGAGATGGTACTTGGAACTAGAAATGCGTAGAGAAACAAGAGATTGGGAAGAGCTAACTCAGAGGTTCAAGGTAAAATTTACTTTTGAACATGAATCGCCATTAGTGGATGAAACCTTAAAGGTCATTAGAAACTCACAATGTTCTTAGAGATGAAGGGGATAGCTGGTGAGTTAGTGTTGGTTGTAGAGCATGATTATCTTCCAGATTCAGAGGTTTGTGTTACACATAAAAAATACTCACTTTGATAGTGTCGCAAGTGTCTTCATTACAAGTGTCGCAAGTGTCGCATTTTGCTCACAAGTGTCACAAGTGTAAGAGAAGCATACTACCATGATGCCTATGTCGTGCCTATAACGACATGAGAAGGACACTTGAAACACCTCAAAAATTTGATTTGGAAGAGGAGAAATGAGTCAACAGGCTTGCAAACCTTTTTCCATATGAAAGCACCTCAAAAAATGAGCTTTTGAAGGAGAGCGCTCCCCTATACCTCTTTTGGGAGCGCTGACGCTCCCCCTTACACTGTCTGGGAGCGTTATAAAGTGCCCCTGGCCCTTTTGAGGGAGTGCTATAGATTTTGAAAGTGCTGGCGCCCCCCTAAAGCCTACTAGGGAGCGCTACAATGCTCTGATGGTCCTTTTGAGCGAGCGCTACCTATTCCGGGCAGTAGTTAAGTTGTTGAGATGAATGGGGGAAGGATCCTTTCATTCTTGGAAGGTAGTTGGATTCGAATCCCTAGTCCAGCCATGATTTTAGGGTAGATCCTCAACTGAAGGAGGCAAATCCTCAACTTCCCCAAAGATATATCAAGTGGTTAAAGCCTCTCCAAGGCTATATAA
>ML844728.1:26987-37411 GCA_009831015.1 Picea engelmannii | reverse complement strand
CGCCTTCATTCAAGTTCATTTATGTGACGTGCCCTTCAAGACGCGCTACGTGCTCCCAGGGTGCCACTCATCTTTTGACTGATTTTGGTAGACTTCCAACCCTTGGATTCAATACTTCGTTAGGCGACCTTGTGGGAGACTAAGGGCCTCTAAGGAATAAGGACCTTGCCTTATTGTGCACCCCTTAGATTCTTCATGAGCAACTGTCTCTGTTTTCTCTCATGACTTTGTGAATCTCTCAAACTAGGTAATCGTTAACCTACAATTCAAACCATGACGTGAGTGCTAGTAGGCTATTGCAGGGTTGCTGCCACACCTCTCTCTCAATATCTCTGGTTGTCATGCGTGACCCCTTTACTCCAAATGTGAGTCTTATTAGAAAGCAATCTTCATCCTTCTTTCATCAATGAAACATGTCAGTGATCCCTAAACAACATCATAAAATGCCACTCATATGTCACATATGCAATAACAGAAATAACCTAACCATATACGTTCCACTCCCTGACTCAATCAAGAGTCCAAGGAGGTCCATCAATGCTATCGAGATACTCAATCTGTCAAGAGTCTTGCACACTCAGGAGAAACCAGTCAATAACACCCGTCTATACATAATAACATAACATAACATCATAAATCATAATCTCATCATCAGAATCCATAAGTGAAGCAATCAATCATATAATGAACCGGATCACTTGCACGTAAGTGTCATCAAAGAATAAGTGATATCATATGCATGCAAGAGAGGGATGTTACATACACCCCCTCTTGTTTTAAACTTCGTCTCGAAGTTTCACAGTATACAAGTGCATAAATAAAGTATCTGACAATATCTAAATGTCTAGATATCAAACAAAAATTGAAACTATTGATGCATATCATATGCGTCTTCCGAGGTAGCTGAGTGTGGAATGTAATTTTCCCACAGGACCTTGACCTGATCGATAGTTCGACACCGTCGCTGTTGAATGTGATGGTCCAAAAAGCAGACTGGCTCCACTGTGAGCGCACCCTCGCCCAACATTTGGCAAGAAATCAATTCAATCACATGCATAGGATCATTGAACTAAATTCTCACACGGATACAAGAAAAGAATCGCACATTGCCTCAAAGAATAAGGCACATCTAGCCTATAGGCCTTCTACATAATTATGTTCAATGCGATGCACATTGACAAACCCTTCTAATGATCCTGCACTTCTTCCATCCTTATTCATATCGTTTGTATTTATTCTTCCAATTCTTGGATCGCTTTTGGTCCTACTAGGACCCCATCCTCGAGTCGATCCCAGCTCAAAGGAATTCAACACAGTCGCCCGTAGATAAACGCAATGGTTCCATCTTCAAGGTACCTTGATGGATGTTTTTGCATGCAAACTCGACCAGCAGCAAGAACTATTCCTAATATTTATGTTGGTCCAACACATGCATATGCAACAAAACCTTCCAAAATTGGTTCGTTCCTTCGATCAACCTATCTATCTCTGGGACATTTTGTACTAAAGTTTAGTGGTGTTCCCAAGGCCTCTTGGAAACTCGTCCAAACTCGTCTTGCAAACATTGATTCCCTTATTAGACATGATTCTTTTGGTATGTCTCACAGTCTCAATATCTCACTGATATAAACTCTAGCTATACCTGACGCCTGATGCATCATACGCACTAGGAAAAAATGTGAACTCTTAGTTAGAGTGTCAACTATCAAGAAAATTGAGTCGTACCTCCTTTCCGTCAATGAAAATTTCCCCAATGAATTCCATCGAAATGAACTCCCATTTCGATTTCGGAATAGTGTGTGACCGTAGCAATCTCGTCGGATGTCTATGTTCATCCTTCACCTGTCGACCTTCTAGACATATCACCATGCAATTGACGATGTCTAACTTTATCCCTTCTAGAAGAATAAGGGCTTAAGGTCTGTCCTCATCTTCATGACTCATGGATGAGCCATGTACACTACTCTATGAGCTTCGTATAAGATCAAAACTTCTCAATTCGTTGTTGGGAAGTAATTAGATGTTGTTATTATATCTCAATGATCTATCGTTGTCCACAGTATATCCCTCAATTTTGGTACCAACATGGTGTCTTGTCTGATAGAATTCCTTAACCTCCTTATACTAGTAATCGTCGCACTATAGTTAGAATCATTTCACCAAGATTCGTCTAAATAGGCACCGCCGACAATATGCGTGGTCTTCGACTCAATGCATCCACAACTCTATTCAATGTTCCTATTTTGTAGGTAATATAAAAATTGTACTCACTAAGAAGTTATGACCAATGCCTTTGTCGTGCGTTCAAGTCACTTTTCATAATAAGGTGTTTCGAACCACATTGGTCTATTTCTTTTTGTTTGAAATTATGTCCAATCAGGTAGTGTCCCCGCACTCTCATGGCATACACTGTGGCTAATAACTCCAAGTCGTGTGTCACGTAGTTCCCCTCTTGATTCCTTAACTTTCTTGATATGTAAGCGATCACTTGACCATTTGTCATCAATAATCAACCTAAGCCTTCCCTGGATGTGTCTCTGCATACCAAGAAGTCCTCATCCATGTCAAATACTTTTAGTATCATCGTTGTCGTCAACAGCTCCTTAAACCTTTGAAATGCTTCCGCGCATTTCTCAGTCCACACAAACTTATTTTTTGTCTTCTTCCATTCTGTAATCGGATTGTTATCTTCAAAAAACCCTCAACGAACCGTGGATAATATCCTTCTAATCCCATGAAGCTACACACTTCTGGGACATTCGTCGATGCAGGCTATTCCATAATAGCCTCTACCTTCGCTGGATCCACAACAATACTTTTGCTAAAGATAACATGCCCTAAATAATGAATATTTGATTGATAAAAAGAGCATTTCGAGAGTTTCCCAAATGATTTGTTCTCTTGAAGACACTGTAGTACCAAGCGCAAATGTTCGACATGTTCTTCCATTGTCCGAGAATAAAATCAAATTATCATCAATGAATACTTCAACGAACATATCCAAGTATTCATGAAACACCCCATTAATCAAGCTCATGAATACCTCGAAGGAGTTTGTCAATCCTAACGGTAAAATGGTAAACTTGTAATGTGAAAATCTCATCATGAACGCGGTCTTATGAATGTCTTCCTCCTTGAATAGTAACTGGTGATACCCTGACCTCAAGTCGATCTTTGAAAACACCGTCACACCTTTCATCTGATCAACAGATCATCTAATCTTGGCAACATATAATGGTTCTTGATTGTTTCCTTGTTCAATTGATGGTAGTCAATGTAGAGTCTCCACGAGCCATCCTTCTTCTGTAGGAAAATAACAAGTGTACCCCAAGGTGACATACCTGGAAATATAAGTCCTAGGTCCCAAAACTCCTTCCATTGGATTTTCAATGCCTATAACTCAGAGGTTGAAATATGATAAGGTACTCTTTCTATCAGTTTAGTTCCAAGATTTTGAGTCGATTATAAACTCCAACTCATTTGTGGCGGAAATATGAGTAATTTTCTTGAAACACGTCAGCAGTACCCATGCCATGGAAAGGTCCTTTAAATACTTTCATCACAACCTTGTAATTCAACACCAATATTTCATATATCTTGCATCCTTGTGCATGATATTATATATAGGTAGGGAAGAAATGGACCTCCGGGGTACTCCATAGTTCCTTCCTACAATCACTCATCTCTGTCCCTCATCATCGACAAAACTCAACCATTTCATATTATAGTTGAGTATCGCCTCATGCGATTTCAACCAGTCCATACTAACCACGTCGCTAACATATTAAACTTTTCCACAAGTTAAAGTGATAGTTCATACCCCTTCCTCCAACCATCCAGTTGGCACCCGAAGCCATATCGACAAATCTAAACTCGTCCTCTTGAATTACTTTACCTGAATCCCTTCAACGCGGTACTAGGAATAGATTTGTCTATAGCACTGGGATATCACAAATACTAAAGGTTGGTCAGTGATGGTAGTTGATTCCTCGAGCACAATGGTCAGGCGCTCGGCCTAGCAATTATTCACCGTGATCATGAATCCTATGGGCCTTTCCCATATCCACCACGATAGTGTGTCCTATTGACCTGACCACTCTGGCCCTTTCAACTGGACAATATTGTTGGTATGGTGGCTCTCCACATGATCATCGCCCCTCTCTGGTCCCATACTCCTAACCCCGAAGTAGAAGTCATTGTCCTACTAGCCTATGATCCTAGTTTATTTTGCTGACAAGCCTAACTATGGTTGTTGGTGGCTGTCCCCTGTAGGGGGTATTCTACTAAGGAACCTGTCATAGTGGTGTCGTGAACAAGGGCTCTATAAACATATATTTGTACCAAGATGTCTTGTTTGATTGGCATCTGATGCTATTGTGCACCAGATGTTGTGAGTCCAAACGATTTTGTAGGAGTCCTTCCCTGACTCCCGTAGTCAATTCTTCCTGAGCTATGAGGTCTACTAGATTGCATCGTGGAACATTCAAGGAATTTAGATCCTCACCTTCGCACAAAATCTAGATTTAAGGTTGATCGTGAACTTTATTATCTATAGATTCTTCTTGTTCATATGTAGGGAATATTGAACTAGCTCCATAAATATGGTCTCATAATCCAGCACTGTATGACCACCCTGTCATAAGGCGTTGAACTCATCGAGTTGGCACTCAATGAATTCCTTTAACAATTACCTCTCCCGGAACAGTTCCTCGAATCATTCCTATAACATGGCTTCAAAGATCAGGTTTGGTTGAGGTAGGAGAGTCTTCCACCATAGAGGAGAGCTCCCCTTTAGATGAAGACCTCCATGTGGACCTTCATGCTGGAGGTTGTCACCATGAAGTAGAAAGCACATCGCCTTGTTCTCAAGCCATGCCTCAATGGCTAAGCCATCCATGGAACTCGTGAACTCGAGAACTTAACTTCTCAATTTCTCCATGAATTCTACCAGTACTGGATGGGGCACATTGTGTACCCTTAGGGGTATAGGTGCCCTGGCCTCATCATTATCCAGATCGTTAAAAAAGGCCTCTGACATTTCCCTGGATGGACCTCGTCAAATCTTCCACGTCCCACACAACAATATTCTCATGCCCAAAAAATTGTTCTTCTACTTGGGGGTTAGACCCCTAGCGCACGGGGGATTATGGAGGCATTGCACCTCCTCCCCTAGCACCACATTGATATTTAGAGGGTCTTTTTCATGTACCTCTTGAACTTGGCACATGTGAAATATGCACAGGGTTGTTGTTTTGTGAACATGTTCTTTGTCCAATTTCTACCATATCATGAAGCTCATGCTTTGTACCTTGTGCTGACTAATGAGAGATGCCTTAATTATCTCCTTTCAGCGGGTCTCCTTCCATCGAATTCAACCCATTTATTCTGGAAACGGGACCTAGAGTCTTATGAGTACCTTGAGGCTTGCAGTCATTAGTGGCAGGTTCTCTCACCATCAACAGTTGGGAATACATCAATGTCTCTTGATCGATGGATTCTTTAGGTTTTCAACACTGGCTCCTTTATTCACACTTGTAAGAATGTACTCGGTGCCTTGATACCTACTTTCATTATCGGTAGGTTGTCTCACGTTTCTTAATGGTATACATTAATGACCGGTAATCAAACGATGTATCATTGTGTTCGACCTCAACTTCTTTATTCACATGACGTAGACTTGCACCCTTGGCGGATTGTGTAGAAAAATTGAATACATCACTATGTGGCCGCAGCTTTCCTGAACTGTTGCTTTCTTTTCATTGGACCAGTACCTGTATGACTTCAGTGATCATGGGATATTAGATTGTACTCTATGGTATACATATATCTTTATATTGGTTTTGAGACTGGTTCTACTAGGCCTTGTTCGTTATTATGACAGCTATTGGGCACATTTGTATTTTCCTATTCATGGCCACAGACACTTGTTAGGTATATTTTCACATGGATCTACAATGTAATTTTATTGGCAGCCATGTATGCAAAGTTAGTGTAGAATGTAATGAGCAACTAGTTCTTCTAGTTAGTTCCCCATCACTACACTTCTAGGTTGTTTATAATGTATTTATGCCATCACAGATACTCCTCTGACCTCACACATTAGGGGGCATATGTTATAGAAATATTTTCCTCATCCTATGCAATCTTGCCCAGAAGTCCTTTTTCCATTTCTCCATGCAGACATATCTTCCCTGTTTATAAAATCCAGAGTAAAAATAATGACTCTGGATTTTATAAACAGGGAAGATATGTCTACATGGGGAAATGATTCATTGTACTCTAATAATAATTTTTGTTTGCAGTGAAGAGACAAGGAGGAATTCTGATAATTAAAATCATTGCTGCAGTAATGGTTCATTGCATTCTAATAATAATTTTTTTTTCAACGAAGAGACATGGAATATTTATGAGAATTAACATCGTTGAGTGGAAATGACTTGATTTTGTACACTTACAACCACCTTGGATGGAGATCGAACAAAAAATCTAGACGATAGTTCATGTTGTTGTTACCGAGGTAGATGTATCTCAAGGTAGCGCTCTTGAATTTAAGGATTCCAAGAAGGTCCACTAATCTAATAGAAATAGCTAGTTATACACCTTGATGTATCATGAGCATATATATATATATATATATATATATATATATATCAATGGAGCATCAACAAAGAAATTCACTAGGGATAAACTGAAGGATAACAAATGACAAATTTCTACTATGTTTAATTAAGTAAAACACAACAATGCCAGAACTTCACCACATCTACTACTCAACCATCAAGGAGACTTGTGAATTCAAGAATTGAAATCCATCACAAATGACAGCATAATTCAAAAACTACAACAGTTTATGCCGGATTCTAAGGCCACATTCATTACATAGATCTCACACAGACTCACATAACATATCGATTTAGTCATAGAAATTACAATACTGTTGCACGAAATCCTAAGGCTACATTATACAATTAAATTCAATACAATTTTTAATTCTCAAAATACCATATTCGAAGATGACAGAGTCAAATATGTTCTTCCACAAGGCGCTCCTTCCGACCTCTCGTTTGCTAATCATTGAGACTTCACCAGTACCTCCCATCCAACACTAGGGGTACTCTCTTTCCCCCTTAGCCCCCCGATCCACAAATAGGCCACAAAAAACCAGAAATATAACAATCTATCTCCCATCTCACCTCGCAAGGTCGATCTACAACTCTCTATCCGAGCTGGGTATCCCAACTCCCATAAGTAAAATCAGTCAAGAAAAATCTGGCAACATAACCTTACGCATACCAGTCGTGATCCATACCCTTTATCCCCCATTTGTTTTATACAGTTCCTCTTAGTGACACTTCCATTTGCACCTTAAATTAGTTTTATTAAAAGTTAATTAGGAAAAATTCTCCCCCGATCCCTTAGTTGCACCAGAAATTCATTTAATTAATTACTTAATTTGCCAATTTCCTTCACCCACCTAAAAGCATTCCTAAAAATTCTCCTCGATGTCCCTTTGTTCCCTCACATTCCCTTTATGACTAATGCATTTCTTAAATCTTAGTTGAGTTAGAATTTGGAAATTTCTCTAGACTAGATTCCCTTCTACGTTCCACATTCCTTGTGTATTTAAGTTTCCCCCTTTTGGTCTAAGTTCTAAATTAGAAAGTTTTGCACATAACCAACAATTAAATTTTTTTGGATAAGTTATTTCTCCTTTAATTTTTAAATTTGATTTTTCTTCATCCCCCCCTTTATTAATTGATTAATTAGTCTTAGTCCTTAAACCCCAATTAGATCTATTCTCTAATTTCAACTAGGCTTAGAAAAATTGTTTTTTTAAGGGAAAATTTATAATTATTAAACTTTACTCATGCAACATTTATTTTAAGGCTGACCAGGTCAAAATGAGATATTTTTTTCTAAGTACCTATGTTCATTGACTCAGTAGTGTTAAAAACCACGACATGCCCTTCAATATGCACTACGTGCTCCAAGGGTGCCACTCGCCTTCATTCAAGTTCATTTGTGTGACGTGCCCTTCAAGACGTGCTACGTGCTCCAAGGGTGCCACTCATCTTTTGACTGATTTTTGTAGACTTCTAACCCTTGGAGTCAATACTCCGTTAGGCAACCTTGTCGGAGACTAAGGGTCTCTAAGGAATAAGAACCTTGCCTTATTGTGCACCCCTTAGATTCTTCATGAGTGACTGTCTCAGTTTTCCCTCATGACTTTGTGGATGTCTCGAACTAGGTAATCGTTAACCTACAATTTGAACCATGACATGAGTGCTAGTAGGTTGTTGTAGGGTTGTTGCCACACCTCTCCCTCAATATCTCTGGTTGTCATGCGTGACCCCTTTACTCCAAGTGTGAGTCTTATCAGAAATCAATCTTCATCCTGCTTCCATCAATGAAACATGTCAGTGATCCCTAAACAACATCATAAAATGCCACTCATATGTCACATATGCAATAACAAAAATACCCAAACCATATACATTCCACTCCCTGACTCAATCTAGAGTCCAAGGAGGTTCATCAATGCTATCGACATACTTAATCTGTCAAGAGTCTTGTACACTCAGGAGAAACCAGTCAATAGCACCCATCTATACATAATAACATAACATAACATCATAAATCACAATCTCATCATCAGAATCCATAAGTGAAGCAATCAATCATATAATGAACCGGATCACTTGCACGTAAGTGTCATCAAAGAATAAGTCACATCATATGCACGCAAGAGAGGGATGTTACATACACCCCCTCTTCTTTTAAACTTCGTCTCGAAGTTTCAAAGTATACAAGTGCATAAATAAAGTATCTGACAATATCTAAATGTCTAGCTATCAAACAAAAATTGAAATTATTGATGCATATCATATGCGTCTTCCGAGGTAGTTGAGTGTGGACTGTAATTTTCCAACAGGACCTTGACCTGATCGATAGTTCGACATCGTACCTGTTGAATGTGATGGTCCAAAAAGTGGGTTGGCTCCACTGTTAGCACACCCTCGCCCAACATTCGGCAAGAACTCAATTCAATTAGATGCATAGGATCATTGACCTAAATTCGCACACGGATACAAGAAAAGAATCACACAACCCCTCAAAGAATAAGACACATGCAAGGTAGCTAGAGAGGTAGTAGGGGGGCCCAGAGGGCCCATAGTGATAATAGTGGAGGTCATTCAATGTAAGGTGGACTAGGTCCACTATATTATTAAATAAGGCCCACTATGGTAGTTAGATATAATAAATGTAAGAGGATTTCTTAGAAGGTTCTACTTCTGGAAGATTCCTCCTCTAGAATGTTCTTAGGTGATGGTAGCACTATATAAAGGGGTTCAAGCAATGTAATGAGACATGAAGAGAATTATTGTATTTGTGAGCAATAGCTCAATAGGAGGATTCCCTCTCGAAGAGGCAAGGGAACAGGAGAGGATCCCTTCCATAATAGGATCCATTGTATGGTGTTGCCCTACCTCAAGGGTTTGGTAATAATATTGTGTGGTTTCTTCTATCTTGCTTTGTGGATATATTGTGTATTCAATATTTTTGGTGATTATATTTGTAGATCTATCTTGGTTCTTAACAATTGGTATCAGAGCACTTTCCTTGGGCAGACATTGTGGGCAAATATTTTTATTTTTGTAGATTTTTTTTTCGGAGCAGAAAAAAGAGGGCCGCGACATTCTCAAAATTTTTGATATATTTATGTGTAAAATTTGCAGAAAACGGTTGTATATCTGAGTTCCTCTCAGAAAAAAACCCAATTTGAAAAAAAAAAATCGTTCAAAATGGAGTCCGGAAGGTCAAGATATTGAGGTTTTAAAATCTGCAAATTTTCAGGGTTTTTTCTGCGGACGGCGGCGCGATTTGTTTTTATTTTTGTAGCAGTTGGAGGATAAATTTTTCCAATAAAGTTACATATCTGAGTTCCTCTCACAATTTCACCCAATTTAAAAAAAAAAATTAGCCAAAACGGAGTCCGGGAAGTGAAGTTATGAGCATTTGAAGTTCAACAGTTTTTAGGGGTTTTCCAGAAAAAGCCGCGATTTTTTGCCGAAACTTATTGGGTCAATTTTTTTGAGTTTTTCATGACGGCTGCAGGACCAAAGAGTTCATAGGGTGCTCAGATGGCTAGTTCGTCTCAAACCTTAAAAGAAATTCTTGATTCATTCAAAGCCCGAGTGGATGCTAGATTGGATGTGTTAGCACAAGGCCTCACAGACAACCTTACAAATATCATTACAGATGGCCTCAATGATAGTTTTCGTAGTATTCAAGATTCATTGAATAACATGCAGGAGAGATTTCTTATGGAGGGGCTCATGAATGAATATAATCAAGAAAGATATGTTTGGTATGATTTTGAGGACGATTGTGATGATTGGTATATGGATAGTTGTCATTTCTGG
>ML844728.1:0-26771 GCA_009831015.1 Picea engelmannii | reverse complement strand
TTGAGGACAACGCTTTCATAAGGGGGGTGGAATGTAAGGTAGCTAGAGAGGTAGTAGGGGGGCCCAGAGGGCCCATAGTGATAATAGTGGAGGTCATTCAATGTAAGGTGGACTAGGTCCACTATATTATTAAATAAGGCCCACTATGGTAGTTAGATATAATAAATGTAAGAGGATTTCTTAGAAGGTTCTACTTCTAGAAGATTCCTCCTCTAGAATGTTCTTAGGTGATGGTAGCACTATATAAAGGGGTTCAAGCAATGTAATGAGACATGAAGAGAATTATTGTATTTGTGAGCAATAGCTCAATAGGAGGATGCCCCCTCAAAGAGGCAAGTGAACAGAAGAGGATCCCTTCCATAATAGGATCCATTGTATGGTGTTGCCCTACCTCAAGGGTTTGGTAATAATATTGTGTGGTTTCTTCTATCTTGCTTTGTGGATCTATTGTGTATTCAGTATTTGTGGTGATTCTATCTTCATATTTGGTATTGGTTCTTAACAGCACATCTAGCTTATAGGCCTTCTACATAATTATGGTCAACACGATGCACATTGACACACCCTTCTAATGATCCTGCACTTCTTCCATCCTTATTCATATCGTTTGTATTTATTCTTCCAATTCTTGGATCACTTTTGGTCCTACTAGGACCCCATCCTCGAGTCGATCCCAACTCAAAGGCATTCAACAGAGTCCCCCATAGAGAAATGCAACGGTGCCATCTTCAAGGTACCTTGATGGTTGTTGTTGCATGCAAACTCGACCAGCAACAAGAACTATTCCTAATATTTATGTTGGTCCAACACACACATATGCAGTAAAACCTTCCAAAATTGGTTTGTTCCTTCGATCAACCTATCTATCTCAGGGACATTTTGTACTAAAGTTTAGTGGTGTTCCCATGGCCTCTTGGAAACTCGTCCAAAATTATCTTGCAAACACTGATTCCCTTATTAGACATGATTCTTTTGGTATGTCTCACAGTCTCAATATCTCATTGATATAAACTCTAGCTATACCTGACGCCTGATGCATTGTACACACAGGGAAAAAATGTGAACTCTTTGATCTGGAGGTTATGAGAAGAAAAAAATGAATACAGATTATTAACAAGTGCTTAACACAAAATAATAGAGATACAGTAAAACTGGTTTTCTATTCAATAACGAAATAAGCTGAAACTGTAAAATGCAGTGGAAATAAGCTTGCTGGAATGGTGGCAGCTTATCTCTGAGAAGAGATGTGACGACAGCGCGCATTCACAAGAAGAAAGTTACAATGAGGCTCTGAAGGCATTTTTACAATAAGAAAGAATGCCAAAAACCCTAGACATCCAAAAACCTAACCCTAGGAGATGAAACGCCAAAAGTCATGTGGGCCCCGTTTGGGTAAGCTAGTACATCAACTTCCCGGGGTTGTAACTTTTGCATACGATCTACGTTTTAGGTGTGTGATAGCCCGTTGGAAAGGTATCACCGAGGAGATTCATTTTGGGGGATCAATAATGCCTTCAACTATAATTGAGGAGATCAATGCTGAAAAACCTTCATTTAGGCCCTCAAAATGGCCCCAGAAGTAAAAACTGCTAAAAATAGTAAATTGCCAAAAATGTCAGAAAACTGTTTTGAGCCAGTTGGAAAAGGCGGGTGGACACCGATATCCATCCGGATCACTCTTAGTCAGAGTGTCAACTATCAATAAAATTGATTCGTACCTCCTTTTCGTCAACAAAAATTTCCCCAATGAATTCCATCGAAATTAACTCCCATTTCGATTTTGGAATAGTGTGTGAACATAGCAATCCTGTTGGATGTCTATGTTCATCCTTCACCTATCAACCTTCTAGACATATCACCATGCAGTTGACGATGTCCACCTTTATCCCTTCTAGAAGAATAAGGGCTTAAGGTCTGTCCTCATCTTCATGACTCATGGATGAGCCATGTACACTACTCTATGAGCTTCGTATAAGATCAAAACTTCTCAATTCGTTGTTGGGAAGTAATTAGATCTAGTTATTATATCTCAATGATATGTTATTGTCCATAGTATATCCCTCAATTTTGGTGCCAACATGGTGTCTTGTCCGATAGAATTCCTTAACCTCTTTATACTAGTCATCGTCACACTATAGTTAGAATCATTTCACGAAGATTCATCTAAATAGGCACCGCCGACAATATGCATGGTCTTCGACTCAACGCATCCACAACTCTATTCAATGCTCCTATTTTGTAGGTAATATAAAAATTGTACTCACTAAGCAGTTATGACCAATGCCTTTGTCGCGCGTTCAAGTCACTTTTCATAATAAGGTGTTTCGAACCACAATGGTCTATTTTTTTTTGTTTGAAATTATGTCCAATCAGGTAGTGTCCCCGCACTCTCATGGCATACACAGTGGCTAATAACTCCAAGTTGTGTGTCACGTAGTTCCCCTCATGATTCCTTAACTTTCTTGATATGTAAGCGATCACTCGACCATTTGTCATCAATAATCCACCTAAGCCTTCCTTGGATGTGTCTCTGCATACCAAGAAGTCCTCATCCATGTCAGATACTTTTAGTATCGGCACTGTCCTCAATAGCTCCTTAAACCTTTGAAATGCTTCCGCGCATTTCTTGGTCCACACAAACTTATTTTTCTTCTTCTTCCATTCTGTAATCGGATTATTATATTCAAAAAACCCTCAACGAACCGTGGATAATATCCTTCTAATCCCATGAAGCTACACAATTCTAGGACATTCGTCGATGCAGGCTATTCCATAATAGCCTCTACCTTCGCTGGACCCACAACGATGCCTTTTCTAAAGATAGAATGCCCTAAATAATGAATATTTGATTGATAAAAAGAGAATTTTGAGAGTTTCACAAATGATTTGTTCTCTCGAAGACACTGTAGTACCAAGCACAAATGTTCGACATGTTCTTCCATTGTCCGAGAATAAAATCAAATTATCATCAATGAATACTTCAACGAACTTATCCAAGTATTTGTGAAACACCCCATTAATCAAGCTCATGAATACCTCAAAGGAGTTTGTCAATCCTAACGGTAAAATGGTAAACTTGTATTGTGAAAATCTCGTCATTAATGTGGTCTTATGAATGTCTTCCTCCTTGACCAGTAACTGGTGATACCCTGACCTCAAGTCGATCTTTGAAAACATCATTGTGCCTTTCATCTGATCAACAGATCGTCTAATCTTGGAAACATATAATGGTTCTTGATTGTTTCCTTGTTCAATTGATGGTAGTCAATGCAGAGTCTCCACCAGCCATCCTTCTTCCATAGGAAAATAACAAGTTTACCCCAAGGTGACATACCTGGAAATATAAGTCCTAGGTCACAAAACTCCTTCCATTGGATTTTCAACTCCTGTAACTCAGAGGTTGAAATATGATAAGGCACTCTTGCTATCATTTTAGTTCCAATATTTTGAGTCGATTATAAACTCCAACTCATTTGTGGCGGAAATCTAAGTAATTTTCTTGAAACACGTCAGCAGTACCCATGCCATGGAAAGGTCCTTTAAATACTTTCATCACAACCTTGTCATTCAACACCAATATTTCATATATATTGCATCCCTGTGCATGATATTATATATAGGTAGGGAAGAAATGGACCTCCGGGGTACTACCTGGTTCCTTCCTACAATCACTCATCTCTGTCCCTCATCATTGACCAAACTCAACCATTTCATCTTATAGTTGAGTATTGCCTCATGTGATTTCAACCATTCCATTCTAACCACGTCGCCAAGATCTTACACTTTTCTACAAGTTAAAGTGATAGTTCATACCCCTTCCTCCAACCATCGAGTTGGCACCCGAAGCCATATCGATGAATCTAAACTCGTCCTATCGGATTACTTTACTTGAATCCCTTCAACACTGTACTAGGAATAGATTTGTCTATAGCACTGGGATCTCACAAATACTAAAGGTTGGTCAGTGATGGTAGTTGATTCCTCGAGCACAATGGTTAGGAGCTCGTCTTGGCAATTATTCACCGTGATCATGAATCCTATGGGCCTTTCCCATATCCACCACGGTAGTGTGTCCTATTGACCCGACCACTCTGGCCCTTTCAATTGGACAATATTGTTGGTATGTTGGCTCTCTACATGACCATCGCCCCTCTCTGGTCCCGTACTCCTAGCCCCAAAGTAGAAGTCATTGTCCTACTAGCCTATGATCCTAGTTTATTTTGCTGACAAGCCTAACTATGGTTGTTGGTGGCCATCCCCTGTAGGGGGTCTTCTACTAAGGAACCTGTCATAGTGGTGTCATGAACAAGGGCTCTATAAACATATATTTCTACCAAGATGTCTTGTTTGGTTGGCGTCTGATGTTGTTGCGCACCAGATGTTGTCAATCCAAATGATTTTGTAGGAGTCCTTCCCTGACTCCCGCAGTCAATTCTTCCTGAGCTATGAGGCCTACTAGATTGCATCATGGAACATTCAAGGAATTTAGATCCTCACCTTCGCACGAAAGATAGAGTTAAGGTTGATCGTGAACTTTCTTATCTATAGATTCTTCTTGTTCATATGTAGGGAATATCGAAGTAGCTCCATAAATATGGTCTCATAATCTAGCACTGTATGACCACCCTGTCGTAAGGCATTGAACTCATCGAGCTAGCACTGAATGAATTCCTTTGACAATTACTTCTCCCAGAATAGTTCCTCGAATTGTTCCTATAACACGGCTTCAAAGATCAGGTTTGGTTGAGGTAGGAGAGTCTTCCACCATAGAGGAGAACTCCCCTTTAGATGAAGACCTCCATGCAGACCTTCGTGCTGGAGGTTGTCACCATGAAGTAGAAATCACATCGCCTTGTTCTCAAGCCATGCCTCGATGGCTAAGCCATCAATGGCACTCATGAACTCGAGAACTTAACCTTCTCAATTTCTCCATGAATGCTACCAGTACTGGATGGGGGGCATTGTGGACCCTTAGGGGTATAGGTGCCCTGGCCTCATCATTATCCATATGGTTAAAAAAGGCCTCTGACATTTCCCTGGAAAGACCTTGTCAAATCTTCCACGTCCCACACAACAATATTCTCATGCCCAAAAACTTGTTCTTCTACTTGGGGGTTAGACCCCTAGGGCACGGGGGCTTATGGAGGCATTGCACCTCCTCCTCTAGCACCACATTGATATTTGGAGGGTCTTTTTCGTGTACCTCTTGCATTTGGCACACGTGAAAGACACACAGGGTTGTTGGTTTGTGAACATGTTCTTCATCCAATTTCTACCATATCATGAAGCTCCTGCTTTTTACCTTGTGCTGACTGATGAGAGATGCCTTAATTATCTCCTTTCAACAGGTCTCCTTTCATCGAATCCAACACATTTATTCTGGAAACAAGACCTAGAGTCTTATGAGTACCTTGAGGCTTGCAGTCATTAGTGGCAGGTTCTCTCACCATCAACAGTTGGGAATACATCAATGTCTCTTGATCGATGGATTCTTTAGGTGTTCAACACCGGCTTCTTTATTCACACTTGTAAGAATGTACTCGGTGCCTTGATACCTACTTTCATTATCGGTAGGTTGTCTCACATTTCGTAATGGTATACATCAATGACTGGTAATCAAACAATGTATCGTTGTGTTCGACCTCAACTTCTTTATTCACATCACATAGACTTGCACCCTTGGCGGATTGTGTAGAAGACTTGAATACATCACTATGTGGCCGTAGCTTTCCTAAGATGTTGCTTTCTTTTCATTGGACTAGTAGTTGTATGACTTCAGTGATCATGGGATATTAGATTGTACTCCATGGTATACAGATATCTTCATATTAGTTTTGAGACTGGTTCTACTAGGCCTTGTTCGTTATTATGACAACTATTGGCCACATTTGTATTTTCCTATTCATGGCCACAGACACGTGTTTGGTATATTTTCACATGGATCTACAATGTAATTTTATTGGCAGCCATGTATGCAAAGTCAGTGCAGAATGTAATGAGCAACTAGTTCTTCTAGTTGGTTCCCCATCACTCCACTTCTAGGTTGTTTATAATGTATTTAGGCCATCACAAATACTCCTCTAACCTCACACATTAGGGGGCATATGTTTCAGAAATATTTTCCTCACCCTATGCAATCCTGCCCATAATGCCTTTTTCCATTTCCCCATGCAGACATATCTTCCCTGTTTTATTTTTAGGTGGTTAATGAATGAAAATTGTGGTTATCATCATGATAATGGAATCCAAGAATAGATTTATTATTATTTTTATATACTTTTTCTTGTTTTTCTAATATTATTTAATAATATTTCAAAAAGAAATGGTTTTATTGAGCTAGAGAACTAGCTTTAGATGAATAATCAAGACAAGACTTTCTTTGTTTTTAGTCTTAATGACCATAATCCTTATCGTGACTTAAAACTATGAACAATGGTTAAATTTTCTTTATGTATTTGGACCTTTCATTTGAATTACATAACATTACAAAAGTCATGACTATAAAAGTTCTAGTTACTATAATGTCATGGGTTTCAAGTCACTATTGTTATTACTTGGTCATTATGCAAAATTCTTTGCAATTAATAAAGTGAATTGGTTACATGGTACACTATCTTTAAGGTATGCATCTAATAAAACAAGTGGCCCAAGTGGACTAATTTAACAATTCATTTTTTTGCATTTGTTTATAGTTTGTTTGTAAAGTAAGCATAGATATGAGTTTATTTTTATTTTTTGTATTGTTTTATTACATTAATAATTAAATATTTGATTTAAAACAATACATATTGGAACATTCCATAGTTGTTTTCAAATATTTTTGTTATTATTAGGGTTTGATTTTTTTTAGCATGAATATGCCTTTAAATTATTTTTATTTTTATTTTTTGCTATTATTTATAATTGTTTTGATTGTTTTGTTTACATGATCTCATAGATCATGAAAGAGAGTTGGAATTGTTCATTTTGGGAGAATAGTTTCTAAAGGAATGAAATGAGAAAACTAAAAAAATGTTTCACTTCTCAAGAAGAAAAACCAAATCTTCATTTTTGAGCAAATGGTAATGAATTTACGGAAACACTCGAAAACCTACCTACATAATAGAGCGATTTACCTTAATGGCGAGGATTTTCTCTAGAAATAATAGAGTTTGGGAGATACAGACACATCTTTGACATGCAATTTTCCATATTTTCTGTTACAGTCAGCCTTTAATTTGGATTTTGTTTGAACGACCCAACGATATCATAGATTTATGTTTAGCATGAAATTAGTTAAATTAAATTAGTTTATGTAGTCTGGGCTTACAAAAAGAAAATTAGATCTCTAGAAGAAACAAGGTGGAATATGGAATAGTGAATGGACTTGGGGTTGTAATGGGAAGACAGTGAATCTCATTTTGCTTGCTTCAGACGTTTGTGCTATGAGGAATTTTGGAGTTTTTTTAAAATATAATATCATTTGTTTTCATTTATGTGTTCATTTTCTTCTTGTCATAGCTTTGTAAAATGAAACCTTGGCTTTTGTCGATGTTTTATCTCACCAAGTTATCAATTCTTTTTGTGATTGTTAGATAAATGCATGTGTAAAATGTACTAGATTTTTCTTATGCAAATTATAATGTGTTTAATTATTTTTTTTTCATGAAATGTGTTTTTTTAATTGAAATAATACATTATTATTCTCTATAAAGGATTGATCTCAAAGTTTTTTCCTTTCCTTATCTGTATTAAATCTACTCTATTTTGTTGAATTTTTTTTCACCATAATTTTGTTGGACTTGAAGTGCAACATTGTCTGTCCAAGAATTTCTTTTATAGGTGGACAATCTAACTAATATTTGAAGGAGAGGATTCAACCATTCAATTGCAACTATGTTCATGATCAGATAGCTTAGTCATTATATTTTGTCATAATTTTTTGTATGGTTTGTTTGAATCTAAATTTTTAATTGTAACTGTTTAGTTTAAATGATTTGATCATTTGAATAACTGTTGTCATAAATTACATTCAAAATCATTTAATTTAGTTAGATTATTAGCTTAGCTTGAATATTATTGAATATTGTTGTTTCAATATGATTGAAGTTTGAATTATTTGTCTTCTTTATTATTTATATATATTATTTATGTAACGACCCTGAACCAAGCGACGTACAATAGGTCATTTTTTCTTTTTCTTTTAAGAATGTGTTAAAAATTAAAACATTATAATAAATAGTCTACATTGTGGACACATCAATTACATAATGCAATGATTTGTCATTAAATTTCATTTCACGCGAGATGTCTAATCACAAACTAGTCTTAAATCACATTAAAATTTCATGGTGCAAGAGAAGTAATCTGGTTATTTTCACAACGCAAATACTGCCAATGAAGCATCCCAACAATGGTTCATGTACATATCATATTTTAATTTAATTGGCACAATTTCCTTTGAAGCATTTCAACAAAAACCACTACAATCACAAACAACCCTTTTTTGAGGGGTACAATTATAATCTACTATCCATTCATTCATTCACGCAATAATGAGAGCAAATTTACCAAGTATAAAATTCAAGACGCTGTAAACATCACAAGAGAACAAGAAATGCTAGTGTCTGAAATAATCTATTCTAAAAGTTGTCGTTAAAATTAAGGTCAGTTCCATCTAGTCCAAGCTCCGATGCCAAGTATTTTAAGCCTTATAATCCAAAGAAATTCAATATCAACTTCCATCCCAAATGAGAAGTCAAAAATCAACCGCTTAAGAGAAAGTATAAGATTTTATTATAGGAATAAAGGTCCAATGGTGAGGCTCTAACAAGATCAAATTCCTATGTGTTACCTAAGGGCTTCTCTACTACTAGTATCCTTTAGGGAATTTAACTTTAAAACTTAACAAACAACTTTTCTTGGTTTGTTACAACTAGGAGATATATAACCCTTATCAATCTTCATTCTCTCCTCAACAGAACCCATGGTTCAAGGATGAAGAAGTCTCTCTAGAGAGACCACCCTGAGGATGAACCTTGTTTAAAGAACCAACATTCATCTTACCCTAAGTCAATAAGACTTCCTTTATGGAAACACGGATCCTTACGTTTCTCCCTTCCTAGCAGAGGCAACATGAGAATCCAATACCATTCAATCAGTCTACCATTCCATCAAGAGTATGCACAATCGACTCCTTCAAATAGATCGACTCTTCGCTCCTCACTAGATGGCATCCCATCTGCGAGGATTCCACTTCCTCAACTTCTAATGTATCTTATTACCTATATCATTCTGGAACAATGCCTCTGTTCCAAGGGTGGGTGTATCATCCCCGCTTCTTTTCGAGCCAAGAGCACAGGTGTCCTATTGGTTATTCTCTTCGATAATCTAAGGACAAGATACTGTGGTGAAACTTCCCAAACACAGAATGAGATTAAGGATCTTCTGGGAGAAAAATAAGCTTGAATAAAGGTAATTGAAGCCCATGCCCTGGTAAAATCAGTCGATACATCTGGGGGTTTGAATAAATCTAGTTTTGGAACAAGGGTAACTGAGGTAATTCCCATTAAAAAAGGTGGTGTCTAGAATTACTCCTGACACGCGTCTGCCCTTGACTGCTCCCCTCCTTGCATCACTCACGGGACGTTGTGACTCTTAGGACCTACGTACACCCCTCCTTAATGATCATAGGCTTAGAGAAGGCTTGCATATAGTCTTCTCATCCTTTCTATAGTGGTCGTGAAGCATTCACACATTCTAAAATGATGACAATTCGTATGCATCTGAAAGAAAATTCAATGCTGCAGGAATAGATTGGGTTTCATTCGATACTAAATTCACCGTAGAAGAATAACTTGGATGCAATAAAAAATTAAATTCATTGCAGAAGAAAATAATTGTTATATTTTAATATTAATTTTTTGTTGCAGCAAAGAGACAGGGAGGAATTTTGAGAATTAAAAATAGTTGTTGTAGTATTGGTTCATTGCATTCTAATAATAATTTTTGGTTGTAGTGAAGAGATGGGGAGGATTTATAAGAATTAAATCACTACTGCAGTAATGATTGCTTTCACTCTAATAATAATTTTTGGTTGCAGCGAAGAGACACGGAGGAATTCTGAGAATTAAAATCATTGTTGCAGTAATGGTTCATTGCATTCTAATAATAATTTTTGATTCAACGAAGAGACAGGGAGGAATTTTGAGAATTAAATCGTTATTGCATTAATGATTTATTGCACTCTAAAAATAATTTTTTCTTGCAGCGAAGAGACAGGGAGAAATTCTGAGAATTTAAAATCGTTGCTGCAGTAATGGTTCAATACATTATAATAATAATTTTTGGTTGTAGAGAAGAGACGGGGAGAAATTCTGAGAATTAAATCACTATTGCAATAATGATTCATTGTACTCTAATAATAATTTTTGGTTGCAACGAAGAGACAAGGAGGAATTATGAGAATTAAAATCACTGCTGCAGTAATGGTTCATTGCATTCTAATAATATTTTTTTTTCAGCGAAGAGACATGGAATAATTATGAGAATTAACATCATTGAGTGGACATGACTTGGTTTTGTATGCTTACAACCACCTTGGATGAAGATGGAACCAAAAATCTAGACGATAGTTCATGTTGTTGTTATCGGGGTAGATGCGTCTCAAGGTAGCGCTCTTGAATTTAAGGATTCCAAGAAGGTCCACTAATCTAATAGAAATAGCTAGTTATACACCTTGATGTATCATGAGAATATGTATATATATCAATGGAGCATCTATAGAGAAATTCACTAGGGGTAAATTGAAGGATAACAAATGAAAAAATTCTACTATGTTTAATTAAGTAAAACACAACAATTCCAGAACTTCACCGCGTCTACTACTCAACCATCAAGAAGACATGTGAATTCAAGAATTGAAATCCATCATAGATGACAGCATAATTCAAAAACTACAACATTTTGTGCGGGATTCTAAGGCCACATTCATTACATAGATCTCACACAGACTCACATAACATATCGATTCAGTCATAGAAATTACTATACTATTGCATGTGATCCTAAGGCTACATTATACAATTAAATTTAATACAATTTTTAATTCTCAAAATACTGTATTCAAAGACGATAGAGTCAAATATGTTCTTCCAAAAGACACTCTGTCCGACCTCTCGCTTGCTAATCATTGAAACTTCATTAGTACCTCCCATCCAATGCTAGGGGTACTCTCTTTCCCCGTTAGCCCCCCAAGATGCAAATGGGCCACAAAAAACCAAAAACGGAACAATCTATATCCCATCTCGCCTCGCAAGGTCGATCTACCACTCTCTATCTGAGTTGGGTATCCCAACTGCCATAAGTAAAATCAGTCAAGAAAAATCTGGCAACATAACCTTACACATACCGGTCGCGATCCACACCCTTTCTCCCCCATTTGTTTTATAGAGTTCCTCTTAGTGACACTTCCATTTGCACCTTAAATTAGTTTTATTAAAAGTTAATTAGGAAAACTTCTCCCCCGTACACTTGTCACCCGATCCCTTAGTTGCACCATAATTTCATTTAATTAATTAATTAATTTTCCAATTTCCCTCACCCACCTAAAAGCATTCCTAAAAATGCTCCTCAATGCCCCTTTGTTCCCTCACATTCCCTTTATGACTGACGCCTTTCTTAAATCTTAGTTGAGTTAGAATTTGGAAAGTTCTCTAGACTAGATTCCCTTCTACATTCCAAATTCCTTGTGTATTTAAGTTTCCCCTTTTTGGTCTAAGTTCTAAATTAGAAAGTTTTTCACATAACCAACAATAAAAAAAAATTCGATAAGTTATTTCTCCTTTAATTTTTAAATTGATTTTTCTTCTTCCCCTCCTTTATTAATTGATTAATTAGTTTTAGTCCTTAAAACCCAATTAGACCTATTCTCTAATTTGAACTAGGCTTAGCAAAATTGTTTCTTTTTAAGGGAAAATTTATAATTATTTAACTTTACTCATGCAACATTTATTTTAAGGCTGACCAGGTCAAAATGAGATTTTTTTTCTAAGTACCTATGTTCATTGACTCACTAGTGTTAAAAAACATGACATGCCCTTCAAGATGCACTATGCACTCCAAGGGTGCCACTCGCCTTCATTCAAGTTCATTTATGTGGCGTGCCCTTCAAGACGCACTATGTACTCCAAGGGTGCCACTCATCTTTTGAATGATTTTGGTAGACGTCCAACCCTTGGAGTCAATACTTTGTCAGGCAATGTTGTGGGAGACTAAGGGCCTCTAAGGAATAAGGACCTTGCCTTATTGCACGCCCCTTAGATTCTTCGTGAGTGACTATTTTAGTCTTCCCTCACGACATTGTGGATCTCTCGAACTAGGTAATCATTAACCTGCAGTTCGAGCCACGACGTGAGTGCTAGTAGGCTGTTGCAGGGTTGCTACCACACCTCTCCCTCAATATCTTTGGTTTTTGTGTGTGACCCCTTTACTACAAATGTGAGTCTTATTAGCAAGCAATCTTCATCCTTCTTCCATCAACGAAACATGTCAGTGATCCATAAACAACATCATAAAATGCCACTCATATGTCACATATGCAATAACAAAAATACTCAAACCATATACGTTCCACTCCCTGACTCGATCCAGAGTCCAAGGAGGTCCATCAATTCTATCGAAATACTCAATCTGTCAAGAGTCTTGCACACTCAGGAGAAACCATTCAATAGCACCTATCTATACATAATAACATAACATAACATCATAAATCACAATCTCATCATCAGAATCCATAAGCGAAGAAATCAATCATATAATGAACCGGATCACTTGCATGCAAGTGTCATCAAAGAATAAGTCACATCATATGAACACAAGAGAGGGATGTTACATACACCCCCTCTTGTTTTAAACTTCGTCTCGAAGTTTCATAGTATATAAGTGCATAAATAAAGTATCTGACAATATCTAAATGTATAGCTATCAAAAAAAAATTGAAACTACTGATGCATATCATATGCATCTTCCCAGGTAGCTTAGTGTGGACTATAATTTTCCCACAGGACCTTGACCTGATCGATAGTTTGACACCGTAGCTGTTGAATGTGATGGTCCAAAAAGAGGATTGGCTCCACTGTGAGGGCACCCTCACCCAACTTCCAGAAAGAACTTAATTCAATCACATGCGCAGGATCACTGACCTAAATTCCCACACAGATACAAGAAAAGAATTGCACAATGCCTCAAAGAATAAGGAACATCTAGCCTATAGGCATTTTACATAATTATGGTCAACGCGATGGGCATTGACAAACCCTTCTAATGATCCTGCACTTCTTCCATCCTTTTTCATATCGTTTGTATTTATTCTTCCAATTCTTGGAAAGATTTTGGTCCTACTAGGACCTTATCCTCGAGTCGATCCCAACTCAAAGGAGTTCAACACAGTCCCTCGTAGATAAACTCAATGGTGCCATCTTCAAGGTACCTTGATGGTTGTTGTTGGATGCAAACTCGGCCAGCGGCAAGAACTATTCCCAATATTTATGTTGGTCCAGCACACACATATGCAACAAAACCTTCCAAAATTGGTTTTTTCCTTCGATTAGCCTATCTATCTCAGGGACATGTTGTACTAAAGTTTAGTGGTGGTCCCAAGGCCTCTTGGAAACTCGTCCAAAATCATCTTGCAAACACTTATTCCCTTATCAGACATGATTCTTTTGGTACATTTCACAGTCTCAATATCTCACTGATATAAACTCTAGATATACCTAATGCCTTATGCGTCTTATGCACAGGGACCAAATGTGAACTCTTCGTCAGAGTGTCAACTATCAAGAAAATTGAGTCATGCCTCCTTTCCATCAGCGAAAATTTCCCCAATGAATTCCATCAAAATGACCTCCCATTTCGATTCCAGAATAGTGTGTGGCCGTAGCAATCCTGTCAGATGTCTATGTTCATCCTTCACCTGTCGACCTTCTAGACATATCATCACACAGTTGACGATGTCCACCTTTATCCCTTCTAGAAGAATAAGGACTTAAGGTCTATCCTCATCTTCATGACTCATGGATGAGCCATGCACACTACTCTATCAGCTTTGTATAAGATCAAAACTTCTCAATTCGTTGTTGGGAATTAATTAGATCTGGTTATTATATCTCGATGATATGTCGTTTTCCATAGTATATCCCTCAATTTTGGTACCAACATGGTGTCTTGTCCAATAGAATTCCTTAACCTCCTTATACCAGTCATCTTCGCACTATAGTTAGAATCATTTCACGAAGATTCGTCTGAATAGGCACCACCGACAATATGCGTGGTCTTCGAATCAATGCATCCACAACTCTATTCAATGTTCCTATTTTGTAGGTAATATAAAAATCATACTCGCTAAGAAATTATGACCAACGCCTTTGCCGCGTGTTCAAGTTACTTTTCATAATAAGGTGTTGCGAACCACATTGGTCTATTTTTTTTTGTTTGAAATTCTGTCCAATCAGGTAGTGTCCCCGCACTCTCACGGCATACACAATGGCTAATAACTCCAAGTCGTGTGTCACGTAGTTCCCCTCATGATTCCTTAACTTTCTTGATATGTTAGCGATCACTTGACTATTTGTCATCAATAATCCACCTAAGCCTTCCTTGGATGTGTCTCTGCATACCAAGAAGTCCTCATCCATGTCAGAGACTTTTAGTATTGACACTATCGTCAAGAGCTCCTTAAGCCTTTGAAATTCTTCTACACGTTTCTTGTTGAAATATTGTAACTACAAAGAGTATTCTATTATTATTGATATATTGGTCATAGGATCAATCCCCATTGTGGATTGATCATGTCGGTTATTGTAATAGGACCAAATCCCGTTTTGTGGATTGGTCAACAGACAATTATAATAGGCAGAATAAGAAGTTGGCCCCAGCAGTTAAGAAGGAGACCCAAAACTATAATAAAGGTGAGTTTACCCACCCACTTGGAGAAGTCGACCCTGCCAGTGAAGAGACACTTCATATGTGCCAGACTTGTATAAATAAAGGAGGCTAGCACCTCACTTGGATAATAACTCACTTGGTTAGTTTGAGAGACAAGTTCTGATCTGTTACCGGCAAAGGAGAGAGAGAGTGGCACATATCTTGGAGAGGACTTTCTATTTTAGCATAGAGATCTCTTGGCATTGTATTGGCTATCTATATTAAGGAAGTTTTGTTGGGTTTTCTTCCCCTAGAGGGTTTCCTAGGATAAATGTTGTGTCTCTTGTGATTTTGTATTTCATAGTAATCTTGGATTATGCTATTGTTATCTAATGAAATGCAAACATCTATAATAATGGCTTAAACATTAACATGGTATTAGAGCCAAGCTGAAGGAAGCATATTTCACAAGAGGAAAAATGCCACTGTTGCAGTACTTGCAAATTAGGGTTTTTCAAAAGTGAATCTTTTCAACCCTAAAACTATCTAGAAAGTTGTGCCCTCCCCTAAGGATCAATTTGGCATCATCAGCGCATCTTTTCAGTGGCTAGATCTCCCGAAAAGTGAAACCCTAGTTTCACAAAGTACCAGAAAACCAGAGTAGCAGAAGTACCAGAGTACCAGAAGTACCAGAAAACCAGAAGCACGAGTCCAGAAATTTACAAATCAAGTTTGAGGGGGAAAAGTTGGATTTTTGAAATTCTGACTACACCAGCATACTCGCCTCAGCTCAGCGCATCTATTCCCTAGATCAGAATTTCAAAATTTGAAGTTTGAAAAATTAGTGTTTCCTCATAAAACCCTAAGTTGCAGTTGCAGTTGCAATCTCAAAACCAGTTGCAGTTGTAGTACCAGTTGTAGTTGCAGCCGTAGAACTAGTTGCAATCACCCTTGAAGTTTTCTTAAGAGTTGGTAATGATTACCACTACTACCATATGGAGCCACTACCTGCAAATGCCATCAGAGGTATGTACTTACATATGTTTAATGGTTAAACCCTAAAGAGTATTTACAGGAGAAGGGATCTCTTGCCATAGATCCAGAAGTATCTCAAGATCCAACACATTCAGAGGAATGATGCAACCCAAGTGTGATTATTTTGATATGCATCTATTTGTCATAACATTATCTTGATCAGTGTTGCATGTTGAAGCTGTGATCAAATTATTAGAAGGATTAAAAGTTGATCATAGAGCTTATCCTCTAACCTAACCTTCTGTCAAGATAGCATATTGTCTTAGTACAACAGAGAGGTTGAAGAAAGCACTCGTCACTTGAGTAAAGGAGACTTGGAAGAAAAACAAGCACTCATTCTTGAGGATAAGGTTCTAGGTTTGATTAATCAAGATTAATAAGATTCAAAGGTACACATGATAAGATGATGATTATAATTGAGATAACAGTCATCGTAAAGTATTATACTTGATAACATGTGAGCATATAGAGGCAAATACTTTGCCTGATACAACTAACACCTCCTCTAGGAGAAACCTTGTGTGTTAGTTCTAGGTTGCCATGGAAGAATGCTTGGTCACAACACTATGAGAGTCTTGACCTCATTTTGTATTGTATTCCTTACCTTTAATCTTTTCTTTAGATAAGTTACAAATGATATCTCTAACAGAGCCATTGTGATGATTGATCGTACTATTGCTTTATATTATCAGAAGGATATTATTCTTGCTTGTTGTTTTGTTGATCTTTCTCCAGGTCACATGAGGAAGCTATAGTGAAGGTTGCATAAGGAAACGTGCCAAAGGACAGACCATGAATGAAGCAATCATCATTGGAAAAGAAGAAAGTGGCTCGCATAAGCAAAAGGGTCATTCAGAAGCTGCCATGACCCATGCCATTGAAGAATCTTGGAATAGAAGATTAGCTCACTTCAGCTACAAGGTGCTACCATACATATGCAAAGTAGTCACAGGTTTAACAAAACTCAAAGGTGACCATGAAGGCGTATGCAATGGATGTGCACAAGGGAAGAACATCAAGAACTCATTTCCAAAGAGGCACAACAAGGCAGAAGGAGTCCTAGAACTCATTCATTCAGATGTATGTGGCCCAATGTCATCGTCCTTCATTAGTGGGTATGTATACTATGTATCATTCATTGATGATTACGACCTGAATATATTTGAATTGTTCATCAAGTTCAAGGAATTCAAAGCCTTGATAGAGAACCTTTCTGAAAAGAAGATTAAGATACTCAAGTTAGATAATGGAGGAGAATATACCTCAAAAGAGTTTGTGAACTTCTACAAAGATGTTGGGATCTAGAGGGAACTCACTACTCCCTATAATCCCCAACAAAACGGTGTAGCTGAATGGAAGAACAGAACCATGCTGGAAGTTGTGAAGATCAAGATCTGCCTATGTGCTTATGGGCAGAAATAGCAATGGCATCTGTTTATGTGCAGAACTGATTATCCCATAGTGTACTTGGGCTCAAGACATCGGAAGAGATGTTCACCGGAAAGAAGCCAATGGTAAGCCATCTCAAAATATTTGGCTGTCTAGTGTTTATTCATATACCTAAGGAAAAGACAAAAAAGATGGATCCTTCAGGAAAGAAGGGAATATTTGTGGGATACTGTGAGGTCTCCAAGGCCTTCAAAATCTATATACCAGGTCAACATCACATTGAGATCAGCAGGGATGTGACCTTTGATGAAGATGCAGCACTCAAGAAATCTAAAATATGCCAGCTTGAAGATGTATGTCAAGAGGAACCCGTAATCCCCAATACTGCAATGAGGGAGGTTCCCAGAGTTGCAAAACCCATGAGGGAATTCGTAACTTACCCTAATGAGGAACTTCTAGAAGACCATGATATAGTAAAAGTGCAAGAACCTCCTCAGATGACAATCCTCCATAAAATAAACCTAGCTTGGGCTAGAGATCTTATTCAAGATGGAGAGAAGTACGGTGTTCCCCAAGGAACCATGAGACAGGTGAAAATACCAAGGCCATTCTCTAGTTATATGACTTTGATGTATGATCTCCTAGAAGAGGAGCCTAACTGATTTGAAGAAGCCATTCAGAGAAAATAATGGGCAGATTCCATGGCAGAGGAATACCAATCCATAATGAAGAATGAAGTATGGGAAATAGTTCCCAGACCTAAGAATAAAGATGGAGTATCCTACAGATGGCTCTTCAAAATAAAACATGTTGTTGATGGAAGTATTGAGAAGTATAAAGAAAGATTTGTTGCTCGTGGCTTTTCCGAAAGGAAGGCATTGACTATGAAGAGACATTCGCTCCCGTGACCAGATACACTTCGATCAGGACCATCATAGCTCTTAAGATGAAGTGGAAGCTGCACCAGATGGATGTGAAGATAGCTTTCCTAAATGGTGTCATCGAAGAGGAAGTGTATATAGAGAAACCTCAAGGATTTGAGGTAGAAGACAGGAAGTCTCATGTCTACAGATTGAAGAAAGCCTTATACGGATTGAAGCAAGCTCCTAGAGCTTGGTATGGCCATATAGATAGTTTCTTGACGAGCTTAGTCTTTACAAAGAGTAAAGCATACTCAAATATCTACTTCAAAATTATGAATAATGAGACAGTAATCTTACTTCTATATGTGGATGACTTATTCTTAACTGGAGAAGAAAATCTCATCCCTGAATGTAAAAAGAGGGAAGTATATGGTTGAAATCTTGAAGAGATTCGACATGTTGGAATGCAAGCCCATGAATACACCCATGGAAGCGAAATGCATTATTTCTTATGTCTTGAGGTATGGAAAAGTCTTGAGAAGATCTTCCTTAACCAAGGGAAGTATATGGTCAAAATCTTGAAGAGATTCGACATGTTGGAATGCAAGCCCATGAATACACCCATGGAAGCGAAGCTGAAGCTCTTGGTCGATACTTCGTCAGATTTGATTGATGCCACACTGTACAGATAGATTATTGGATCGCTGATGTACCTGATGAACACCATACCAGACATTTGTTTTGCCGTGAACACCTTGAGTCAGTTTCTGGTAGAACCCAGACGTGTTCGCCTAGTGGCTGCAAAACATGTGATGAGGTACCTTAAAGGTACAATAGATTATGGTCTCAACTATGATGGAGATCATAATTTCACATTGAGTGGATATACTGATGCAGATTGGGCAGGAAGTGTTTCTGACAAGAAAAACACTTGAGGATGTTGTTTCAGTTTGGGATCAACTATGATCTTGTGGCAGAGTATGAAGCAATCTAGTATTGCTCTCAACACAGTGGAAGCAGAATACATTGTTGCATATTATACTAGCTGCAAAGCTATATGTCTTTGAAAGTTACTGACTGGCCTATTTGACTTGGAGATGAGAGAAACCATGATTCTATGTGACAACTAGAGCTGCATAAAGATGACAGAGAATCCTATATTCCATGACAGGTCGAAGCACATAGAGATCCACTATCATTACATCTGCGACATGGTACAGAGAGGAGCCTTGAATCTCTAGTACATTATCACAGAAGAACAGGTTGCTGACGTGTTGACCAAGCCCCTATCTCGTGTGAAGTTTGAGTACTTCCGAGATAAGCTTGGCATAGTCCGAAAGGACCTTCCTCAAAAGGGGGAGTAGTTGTTGTGATGAGATATTCCTTGCTTCTGACCTTGTGGTTGTGATGTAAAGCAGGATGTACACCTTGCTTCTGACCCAATTTTCAGACGTAAAGCAATATGAGATGTTGTTCCTTGCTTCTGACCTAGTTATCAGATGTAAAGCAAGATGTGTTGTTCCTTTCTTCTGACCTAGTTGTCAGACATAAATAAAGATGTGTTGTTCCTTGCTTCTGACCGAGTTGTCAGATGTAAATCAAGATGAGATGTTCCTTGCTTCTGATCGAATTGTCAGACGTAAAACAAGATGAGATGTGTTCCTTGCTTCTGACTGAGTTGTCAGACGTAAAGCAAGATGAGATGTGTTCCTTGCTTCTGACCGAGTTGTCAGACGTAAAGCAAGATGAGATGTTCCTTGCTTCTGACCAAGTTGTTAGACATAAAGCAAGACGAGATGTTCCTTGCTTCTGACCTAGTTGTCAAACGTGAAGCAAGATGAGATGTTCCTTGCTTCTGACCTGATGGTTGCGACATAAATCAAGATGATGTGACTACTACTATGCTTCCGGCTGTATAGCTATGACATAAAGCAAGTCTAGTTCCCTGCTTCCAACCTGATGGTTGTGACGTAAAGCAGGATGTGTACCTTTCTTTCAACCTGATGGTTGTGACGTAAAGAAAGATGATATGATGAGACTAGCACTAAGCTTCCGACTGGATAGCTGTGATGTAAAGCTAGTATAGTATCCTGCTGCCAATCGAATGGTTGTGACATAAAGAAGGACGAGTATCTTGATTCTAGCTTGAGTATTGTGACGTAAAGCAAGACATTGAGATGAGACAAGTATTGAGCTTCCAACTTGACAACTGTGACGTAAAGCCAGTCTTGTATTATGATGAGACAACCTTGTGTTGTGATGATGATGATGTATCAGTTTTTATACTAATACATATTGATGCAGATGATGATGGCATTCCTTTGAGAATGATGATGTTGCTGATGAAGAAAACTTCTGATGATTTATAGATACACCAACCAAGATGATATTGATCATGTTGTCCTCCCATTTGATGATGTTGATGATGATGTCCTCTTTCTCTCACATGATGTTGCTGAAGAATACCCTTCTTGTTTAGGGGGAGTGTTGAAATATTGTAATTGCAAAGAGTATTCTTATTATTATTGATATATTATTCATAGAATCAATCCCCATTGTGGATCGATCATGTCGGTTATTGTTATAGGACCAAATCCCCTTTTGCGGATTGGTCAATAGACAATTATAATAGGAAGAATAAGAAGTCGGCCCCAATAGTTAATAAGGAGACCCAGAAATATAATAAAGGTGGGTTTACCCACCCAGTTGGAGAAGTTGGCCCTGCCAGTGAAGAGACACTTCACACGTGCCAGACTTGTATAAATAAAGGAGGCTAGTGCCTCACTTGGACAATAACTCACTTGCTCAGTTTGAGAGACAAGTTCTGATCTATTACCGGCAAAGGAGAGAGAGAGTGGCACATATCTTGGAGAGGACTTTCTATTTTCGCATAGAGATCTCTTGGCATTGTATTGGCTATCTATATTAAGGAATTTTTGTTGGGCTTTCTTCCCCTAGAGGGTTTCCCAAGATAAATGTTGTGTCTCTTATGATTGTGTATTTCTCAGTGATCTTGGATTATGCTATTGTTATCTAATGAAATGCAAACATCTATAATAATGGCTTAAACATTAACATTTCTCAGTCCACACAAACTCTTTTTCTTCTTCTTCCATTTTGTAATTGGATTGTTATCTTCGAAAAAACCTCGACAAACCTTGGATAATATATTTCTAATCCCATGAAGATACACACTTATGGGACATTCATCAATTTAGGCTATTCCATAATAGCCTCTACCTTCATTGGATCCACAATGATACCTTCGCTGAAGATAACATGCCCTAAATAATGAATATTTGATTGATAAAAAGAGCATTTCGAGAGTTTCCAAAATGATTTTCTCTCTCGAAGACACTGTAGTACCAAGCAAATATGTTCAACATGTTCTTCCATTGTCTGAGAATAAAATCAAAATATCATCAATGAATACTTGAACGAACTTATCCAAGTATTTATGAAACACCCCATTCATCAAGCTCATGAATACCTCAGGGGAGTTTTTCAATCCTAACGATAAAATGGTAAACTTGTAATGTCCAAACCTCGTCATGAACGCGGTCTTATGAATGTCTTCCTACTTGACCCGTAACTGGTGATACCCTGACCTCAAGTTGATCTTCAAAAACACCGTCGCACCTTTCATCCGATATACAGATCATCTAATCTTGGAAACATATAATGGTTCTTGATTGTTTCCTTGTTCAATTGATGGTAGTCAATGCACAATGTCCATGAGCCATCCTTCTTCCCTAGGAAAATAACAAGTGTACCCCTAGGTGACATACCTGGAAATATAAGTCCTAGGTCACAAAACTCCTTCCATTGGATTTTCAACTACTGTAACTCAAAGGTTGAAATATGATAAGGTGCTCTTGCTATCGGTTTAGTTCCAAGATTTTGAGTCAATTATAAACTCCAACTCCTTTGTGGCGGAAATCTAAGTAATTTTCTTGAAACACGTCAGCGGTACCCATGCCATGTAAAGGTGCTTTAAATACTTTCATCACAACCTTGTTATTCAACACCAATATTTCATATATCTTGCATCCCTGTGCATGATATTATATATAGGTAGGGAAGAAATGAACCTCTAGGGTACTCCCTGGTTCCTTCCTACAATCACTCGTCTCTGTCCCTCATCATCGACCAAACTCAACCATTTCATCTTACAGTTGAGTATCGCCTCATGCGATTTCAACCAGTCCATACTAACCACATCACCAAGATATTACACTTTTCCACAAGTTAAAGCGAAAGTTCATACCCCTTCCTCCAACCATCCGGTTGGCACCTGAAGCCATATCGACGAATCTAAACTCGTCCTGTTGAATTACTTTACCTGAATCCCTTCAACGTGGTACTAGGAATAGATCTGTCTGTAGCACCAAGATCTCAGAAATACTAAAGTTTGGTCAGTGATGGTAGTTGATTCCTCGAGCACAATGGTCAGGCGCTCGGCCTGACAGTTATTTACCATGATCATGAATCCTATTGGCCTTTCCCATATCCACCACGGTAGTGTGTCCTATTGACCCGACCACTCTGGCCCTTTCAACTGGACAATATTGCTGGTATGGTGGCTCTCCACATGACCTTCACCCCTCTCCGGTCCTATACTCCTAGCCTTAAAGTAGAAGTTGTTGTCCTACCAGCCTATGATCCTAGTTTATTTTGCTGAAAAGCCTAACTATGGTTGTTGGTGGCCATCCCATGTAGGGGGTCTTCTACTGAGGAACCTGTCATAGTGGTGTCGTGAACAAGGGTTCTATAGACATATATTTCTACAAATATGTCTTGTCTGGTTGGCGTCTGATGTTATTGTGCACCAGATGTTGTCAGTCCAAATGGTTTTGTAGGAGTCCTTCCCTGACTCCACAATCAATTCTTCCTCAGCTATGAGGCCTACTATATTGCATCATGGAACATCTGAGGAATTTAGATCCTTAGCTTCGCATGAAAGCTAGAGTTAAGGTTGATCGTGAACTTTCTTATCTATATATTCTTCGTGTTCATATGTAGGGCATACCGAAGTAGCTCCATAAATTTGGTCTCATAATCTAGCACTGTACGACTACCCTATCATAAGGCATTGAACTCATCGAGCTAGCACTCAATGAATTCCTCTGACAATTACTTCTCCTAGAAGAGTTCCTCGAATCGTTCCTATAACATGGATTCAAAGACCAGGTTTGGTTGAGGTAGGAGAGTCTTCCACCATAGAGGAGAACTCCCCTTTAGATGAAGACTGTCATGCGGACCTTCATGTTGGAGGTTGTCACCGCGAAGTAGAAATAACATCACCTTGTTCTCAAGCCATGCCTCAATGGTTGAGTCATCCATGGCACTCGTGAACTCGAGAACTTAACCTTCTCAATTTCTCTGTGAATGATACCAGTACTGGCTGGGGTGGGTTGTGGACCCTTAGGGGCATAGGTTCCCTGGCCTCATCATTATCCAAATGGTTAAAAAATGCCTCTAACATTTCCCTGGAAGGACCTTGTCAAATCTTCCACGTCCTGCACAACAATATTCTCATGCCCCAAAAATTGTTCTTCTAATTGGGGGTTAGACCCCTAGGGCATAGACGCTTATGGAGGCGTTGCACCTCCTCCCCTAGCACCACATTGTGAATCTCTACAACATCCTCTAATCATGATTACCACATGGACATGTTAAAATTTTAATTAGTGCTAAGTATTATTCAAGGGTTTAATTCAGTGGAAGGTGTGACTATCTATAGTCATAGGGTTGAACCTACTCTGATACCAGATGTGTCGACCCCGCCGTTACGACAACCAAGCAATGTACAACAGGTCATTTTTTTTTTCTTTTAAGGATGTGTTAACAATTAAAACATTATAATAAATAGTATACATCATCGACACATTGATTACATAATACAATCATTTGTCATTAAATTTCATTTCATGCAAGATGTCTAATTACAAACCAGTCTTAAATGGCATTAAAATTTCAGGGCGCAAAAGAAGTAATCAATTCATTTTCATGTCACAATTACCACCAATGAAGCATCCCAACAATGGTCAATCTACATATCATATTTTAATTTAATTGGTGCAAACTACCTATGAAGCATTTCAACAAAAACCACTACAGTCACAAACAACCCTTTTTCGAGGGGTACAATTATAATCTACTATCCATTCATTCCTTCATGCAATACTGAGAGAAAATTTTCCAAGTATAATACAGAAGATGCCATAAAAATCATAAGGGCAGAAGAAATGTTAGTGCCTGAAATAATCTATTCTAAAAGTTGTCATTAAAATTAAGGTTAGTTCCATCTAGTCTAAGCTTCGATGCCAAGTATTTTAAGCCTTGTAATCCGACAAAATTCAATATCGACTGCCATCCCAAATGAGAAGTCAAAAATCAACCTCTTAAGAGCAATTATAAGATTTTATTACATGAATAAAGGTCCAATGATGAGGCTCTGACAAGATCAACTTCCTAGGAGTTACCTAAGTGCTTCGCTACTAGTAACTACTAGTATCCTTTAAGGACTTACAACTAGGAGATATATAACCCTTGTCAATCTCCATTCTTTCCTCAACAAAACCCGTGGTTCAAGGATGAAGAAGAATCTCTAGAGAGAACACCCTTAGGCCCAACCTTGTCTAAAGCACCAACATTCATCTTACCCTAAGTTGATAAGACTACCTTTATGGAAATACATATCCTTACGTTTCTCCCTTCCTGGAAGAGGCAACATGACTAGCCAGTACCATACAACAAGTCTACCATTCCATCAAGAGTAAATTTCACAATCAAATCCTTCAACTAGATTGGCTCTTCGCTCCTCACTTGATGGCATCTCATCTGCGAGGATTCCACTTCCTCGACTTCTAATGTAGCCTATTACCTATATCATTCCGGAACAACGTCTTTGTTGCAAGGGTGGGTGTATCAACCCCACCTCTTTTCGAACTAGGAGCACATGTGTCCTATTGGTTATTCTCTTTGATAAGATAAAGACAAGATACTTTGTAAAAAATCCCCAAACACGGGATGATATTAACGATCTTCTGGGAAAAAAATAAGATTGAATAAAGTTAATTAAAGCCCGTTCCCTGGGAAAATTGGTCGATGCCTCTGAGGGTTCGAATAAATCTAGTTTTGGAAGAAGGCTAATCAGGGTAATTCCCAAAAAGAAAGGTGGTGCCGGGAATTACTCCCGACACACATCGATCAATATGGATATCGTTGGACAACTGTCATCAACAATTTAAATTAGATCAAAATATGCAAAGGTTCTAACTCCCTCGATGTCCAGAGGGACATGCTCCAATCGTCCAAATGGGCTGACAGCTTGCTGATTGGCCATGAGAAGCCTGATAGGGGAATAGATCATCTTGGGTTTTCCCATCAGTGCCCAAGTTTGCTTCGTCATGACATTGACCTCCGACCCTAAGTCGAGGACCACATAGTCTATATGATACTCTCCTATTTGAGGATTCAAATGTAATTATTTATTTTTCCTTCTCTTCTTGCCAATATGGTGTACTGCCCTATTTAGTAAGGGGTCTACCTTTCCTAGCTCATATTTCTTGATTAATTTCTATAGCTCTTGTACAATGTTCTCATCCCGAATTAACTGAAGACAAGTGTACAAAAATTCGATGAGCTTACTTACCTCTTTTCCCTCTCTCAACAAAGAAGACTGATCAAATACTAGTGGAATTCTATATTCTCTTACTTCTGGCCATGTTCTTGATGATGAGCCTTGATCTCTTCTGAATTCTTTCCTTTCATCTTCAAATGCTCGTCTTTCTTTCTTGGCATAAAAAATTTGAGTCTTCTCTGCAACTTTTCTGACTCCTGAGTCTTCTGTAGTCTTTCCCTAGGTCACTCTATCTTCTCCTGTAACAACGCCTCCTTGAGTAATAACAACGACTCTAGGGTCTGATTCACGAGGTTCAACATATATTAGTTGCACTTGCGAGTTTTGCTGAGGTCCTCGTCTTTCTCGAAGCTTAGCTAGTAGTATACGATAGTCCTCAATGATATGCTCAAAAGAGTTGCAATAACTGCAGGTGGTGCAAGGGTTCTGACAGTCCCTTGGTAGATGCCCTAGCAGTGTGCAGCTGTAATAGATTATTTGTCCTCGACCTCGACCCATTCCTCCTCCTCGTCCCCATCCTTTATATCCGCTGCAAGGATTGAGATTTCCTCTTTCTGGGGAGTTATATTGTGCATTGTTTCCTTCTTGATGCACTTTGACTCGGATCTTGTATATGTCTCTTGATCTTTCATGCATAAGGTCAAATTCCATACAATCTCTATCATCATGCCCTACTGACTTACAAAATGTGAAATACAAGTTTGTGGGTGTCTGAACATACTTCTGCATATAGTACCACTCATCAGGGTGATGTCGATTTCTGCATACTTTGCACCAGTGTAATGTGACTTGCTTCAAAGGGCTCAGAGCTCCTGAGGCCAAATATTCATGAAATGTAGGGCAATGTTCCTTATCATGGCCCTCTGCTCTGCATCTGACACACCAGATGTCTTCTCTTTTTTCCTTTCCCTTATCCTTTTTTATGTCTTCGACCT
>WSFP011339903.1:0-37412 GCA_009831015.1 Picea engelmannii | reverse complement strand
ACACACACTTGCTCATGCATGAAGAAAATCAACTACTTGTGATGACCTTGCTATTGTCTCTTGCTGCTGTAGCATCAGTCCTCCATATAGTCTTGCACTAATTTTCTAATCAATCTCTATCTAGCTTGTTTCTTGTTTGCTTAACCCTTTCCATGAGCAATCCCCTCAATATATAGGAGGAGATAGATTAGTTACTTGGATAGGGAATGATCCCAAGATATCTGGAATGCCAACACTTGAATAACCATTCGAAAGCCAACTCACCCTTCTAGAAGATTCACTTCTAGAAGGTTCGAGATTCTTATCTTTTTCCCTTTTAAGAACATGTTCGCACCCTAATAATGAGTACAGTGCGAGAAGTTCACACCCCAACTTAATGTAGCTTGCGAGAAATAAGCATTCCCGCAGGTGAATATATAAGTAGCCTGCGAACATGCTTCAAAGTGTGAATTCTGGAAGAAGACAACTGTAACTTTTCTCAGGAAAGTGTTCTTGGTAAAGAGCTTGATTTTCCATCATCATGACATCATCATGATATCATCTCAATGACCAAATTTTTGGATAACATTGACCTCGCAGGGAAATGCGCGGAGGGCCTACAAATGAATTGGGTGAAGTACCTCATGAACCAGTTGGAACTAGATTGCAGGGAAGTACAAGATCAAGGATATGAGTTCCACTTCAGTTGGCTTCTAATCCTGATTTCTATCATTGGATGGGAGATGCCGGAAGGTGTGACCTTCCTGGACATCGAGCCCTTTGAACCTCTGGCTGCGAAGTTCAGTACACTATGGTATTCCAGTGACATGAACAAGAAATGGTAGTCAAATGTCATATTCCACAAATATTACAATCAACTAAAGTTAGCTATCTAGTCCGAGCCTCACATCACGCCCAATACTCTTCACAGGTTTCAACCTTTAATGAAATTTAGCATGGACCACCATTTCATTTATATTACAGTGCGTGCTGATGAGAAAAAGAAGAAACTTCAACATTACTACAAGATGACAAAGGAGGACTTATAAGAAATCACCAAGGAATGGTCGGAAAACCTCCTCATTCTAGCTGACCCTGTGGAGATGTTCGATTTAGACAGTCCAGAAACTGCGCTGGATACACCTGGACCTAGAAAGATAAATAAGACCAAAGAGGTCCATGATTTAGACAGTGCATCCATGAAATCCTCTTCCATCTCAACATATCAAGAAGGAGATGGCATGTAAGTTGAACAAAATAAACATGAGGTTACACTGCCTAGAGACGAGGAGGACCCCTCGAAGAAAAGGAAGGTTTCCCCTCCGAAACCTTCTTCTAGGAAGAAATCAAAAGCATCTATGACCAAAATGAATACCATCCTCACCTCCAACGACTTTGATTTCATCATAGCAGACCTGAATGATGCTTCACTGAAGATAGTAGAGAGGCAAGAAGCTAAGTAGGAGGAGGTGTTCCATCGGGTTAAGGACTAGCTCCAGGGAGTGCAATAGACACTACAATTCAGTCGCGCAATATCCACTGCACCTCTGTTAGCAGGAACATTAGAACTGGGAGTTGAGCCATCTCAAATCCATCACATCGCTGATACAGTCAAAGCTCACCTTCAAGGACCTTAGGAAGAAATAGTGCAAGCTACCCAGGCTTTGCCACAAGTACAGGAAGACCTTGTAGAACAACACAGTACTGCAGACCGGGAAAATATTTCTCTGCAAGTGAAGTGGGATGATGAAAAATCCTAACTGTAACAAAGCAAGGAACAGTTTCTCGCAGAGAAACTCGAAGTAAAGGAAATGGTTCATAGAGAAATTTGCTCTATGACAATTGTAGAAGTAAAGACTGAAGAGCAAGTTCCACAGCAGGTGGCACAACTTGAAGAAGTAATCTATCAACTCTAGCAGTGCGTAGAAGACTTGGAGATCTGCACTGTGCCCAAGACCCCTCAAGATGTAAGAGACCAAATGGAAGCAACTACCCGTAGTGCAGTTGACAGAGTAAAATATCTTGCCTTGGAGTGCAAGCAGCTGAGTATCCGCAACGCCCAAACATATGAGAACCTCACCAAGAATACGGAGTTACAGGCATTAGAGTCGCAGCTTAATGAAAAAAATTAGCACGTAAACACACTACAACCACAGTTGAAGGCCTTGTTGGCCATGGAAAGAATGAAGCAATCTCAGGAGCAATGCAATGCCCAACAGAAGATCCTTACGATTCAAAGCAGAGTGATGGAAGTAACTCAACGACTTCAACCAGTGCGAGATAAGGCATGCCAATTATTCACAGAGGTTGAAATCTGAGGAGCAGAGATAGAGTAGGTTGTCATCGTAGTAGAAAAACGCCTAGAAGGGCCCGTGAACAACGCAATGATCCAGGCGTTCACCGAGTAAGAGGTCATCGTACAGTAGCAGGTCGAAGAAGCTCGATCCAAGCTCGACACCTTCGAAGCAGAACTGATCAGACCAGAGTGACTTGGGATGAATCATAGGTGAGTGTTGGGGGCATGTTGGCCCTTGACGAAGTTTTGGGAGATTCTTGGTCATATTGACCTATTTTGGGACTTCGACAGCCTATTGAAGGAGGAGCGCAAGATGAAGCAGAGATCAAGGGATCTCATCCCATTTTTGGGTCCTTTTTGGGTTTTTGGGATTATGTAACGGGATTGGGATGTTGGCCCATGGATTTACCCATGCTTAGGTCTATGTTGTAATGTATATATAAAAGGCTAGGCAATGTAAGAAGTAGTCAAAAAGTGCATCTATTTGATTTGAATGTATGCTAAGTGCAAGTAGGGTTTGTAAGTGCTTCATGCATGACTGTAAGAGACTTGTAGAGTTAAGTGCAGCTCCTTGTAATAGATTGTGGAAGGCTGAGTGTTGTAATGCAAGGAAGAAGGATCTAGAAAGCTGCGTAGATCTTCTATCCTGTGAGGAGTAGGGTTTTTATGGCTCTGTTCTTGTATATGATTGACTGAAGATAATAAAGAAGAATATTTGGTGGACACAGCCCCAGGGTGGGGGTGAACCACGTAAAAACTGTGTTGTCTTTCTTTGTGCTTGTCTTGATATGTTTATGTCTTATTTACTAAGTTCTTAGAGATTATTAGATAGATACACTTATTCTTAGTGCTAATGATGTATAAGAATGTTAGATCTGATCTATATGAATTTGTTAAGTGCTTGATTTGCTATATATGACCTATCTATTGATGCTAAGTGCTTAAGTACATTATATCAGTGTGAATGTCGTGAAGCCTTGTTTTATCAGCGAAGTGATTATTGATTGTATATTGAGAAACTAACGGTGTTAAGTTATTTATTCAGTAGTATAATCACATATCTATGTCCTAGATAAGGTTGCAGACACCTGAGTCTTGCAACCACCCCTTCCTCTACCTCAGGTGATACTTCATATGCTTTGCAGGTGTTTCCGAAAGGGCTGGTAGATAGGGCTTTGTTGGTGTGTTGTTGTAACGTTAAACCCTGGGTCTGCCCCTGTGCCAACAAACCTCATCTCAACAGAGGTTGTCAAATAGTTGGGATTGTTGAAGACACCACACCTGCAACCACACAACATCGGGTGGCTTTGCCAGGGACGATATCTCTGTGTCAACCAACAATGTTGATTTTCATACAATATCCAACCCTTCGAGGATGAGATATTATGTGATGTTTCCATGTTGGATGTGTATGTTGTTCTCTTGGAAAACCATATATGTGTAAGAACCATGTTGTTTATGCGTCTCAACCCTATAGTGTCATTGTCACTCTAGGGGGTAATTTCTACAGAATACTAGAGGTAGTTCCAACTATTGTCCCACCTAAATAGTGTCGCAAGGTAGTATCTCATACTACAAAATTCAACTTCTTCAAAATCAGTTCAAAAGATGAACTGAAGGAAACTACAACCACTACAACCTCGACCCAAGAAACTTATATCCAACATAAGGAGGTCGATAAGGTTGCAGAAAAGAACAAACATTTCTTCTACACAGAGTCATCTCATGTAGCTCAACTAGTTGAACAGACTTAACCTCACCAACAATAGGTTTGTGACATCCTTCAACAAACTAAGCAACACAACTTCTCCAACAAGGAAAGCATTTCACCAAGGTTCATGTTCATCAAACGCTTCCCCCTCTCCCCCGGGAACTCAATGCAATGGAGACCATTACTTCCTAAATAGGGAGGATTGATACAGGTAGATATCGGTGGCCACCCACCTATCCCACTGGCTCAAAAAATAATTTTCCACCTTCGCAGTTTTTCAACAGTTTTTTGAGGCCGTTTTGAGGCCCTAAATGACGTTTTTTGGGGATTTGGGGCCCAAGCGACTAAGGAAGGCACTTTCTTTTTCTAGTTGAAAATTGTTCTTCTCAGTTATTGTTATATCAAGATTTGCCTCACCCCATGAGATGTTGCACAGAAGGCCTTTTTCCATTTCCCCATGCAGACTTTTCATCCCTTTTTGCAAACCCCAGAGCTAAAAATACATTTTTTCCACATATGCGCACCTTGCATACTATACAACATGTGTATATGTAGGTTGCACCACTACAACCCACATACATCCAGAAATGTGCCCAAAATGAAAAATGGTGTCGGGTTTCCATGCCACGATAGGAGATCAATGATGCTTGGCCTTCCATATACTGGAAACGTTTTGACTCGACCCTTCAGTTCCACTTGAAGGTTATAAATGGGCCAATTTTGAGCTATGGAAAATAAGAGAAAGAATTCAACTTTGAGAGCAAAGTTACTATGGAGGAATTATTCACTTCAAATTGAGTCTGCATCCCTTTGTCCTTTAATTCTAAACATAGTGTTCATCCCCCAAACTATTCTCTTATTGAGTGAGAACTCCATTGTCTCTCTTACATGAGCTTGCCTTTGGTGGAGGATTGAAGTGTTGGAGGCCCATTTGGAAAGAATTTAGTTTCTCGGTTCCAAATCATGTTGACACGGAAGTTTGGAACTTATTCACTTATGTCGATTATATCTTAATAGAAATACTCTTTTCTTGTCCAATTGATATTGTGAAAATATTTGAATTATTATTCCATGGGCATATTTGTTACGTATGTTAATGGATTATGCTATTGAATGTGCTAACATCATATATTATCACCATATTCTTTCTTTTCTTGGTGTTTGAGGACTAGTTGCAGGTATATTGCTTTGGGTCGAGTGCTCTATGGTGAACTTTATCGAACATTTGAATGAGCTAGGCCTTTCATCTTGTCTTGATATCATATTCATTTATATAGAATACTTGGGAATAGAGTTCATTTATGCAGTCATTTCCGTTTGTTTTCGTTTTCCCCTATCCATATAGAGATTTTCTTCGTAATAGAATTGGTGACCATACTGGGGATTGAATCTTCTTTATTGGGGTTTGGAGTGTTTTTCTCCTTAGATTTCTCTCGTTCATATTGTGTTTCTTGTCGTATCATTTCTTGACAACCTTTGTTCACTCCGGGTCTGAGTCTTTTAGTCATATCCTTAGCCTAGCTGTGTTTTTGACACATATACGCGGGTTTTGCTTGAAAATCACGTACATACATGTGTTGTCCTTCTGTATGTTGCGTACATATGCACTTTTCCCTTGAAAATTTGCATACATCAACCTATTTTGATTGTTTGTTGGGTTTGGTGGTTGTTGGGTAGGCTTTGATGATTGTTGAATCTTCTTGCGTCTCTATAGTGATTGTTAAGTGTCTATGGGATGACAAGAAACCTGTCTTTGGTTGAATTTTTGGGTGGACTCTTTTTCTTCATATTTTCATTTTGATTATCCTTGTACATTGGGCTGGGTGTTTTCCTCCTTGGTATCTGACTTGAGTTGTCTCTTTCTATACATAGTAGAGTCTTTATATATCAAGTTGTTGTTCAGTCCATGCATTTTCATTTTTCTTATATTGAAAATACAAAAATATTAGGCATTTTTCGTTGATTGGCATATTGATCTTTTGAGTTTTTGTCATTTATCTTAGTGCATGTAAAGAAAGATTGCATTTTTATTCATAATTGAAGAGTTGAAATTGAAAATTGCATTGTTTTAGGAAGCATATCATTCATTGAAAATTGAAGTTAGGACTTTGCATTGTATTCATATTTACTTTACTTGCTGAGTCATAACATCACCAGTTTCACGACCACACCTTTGTGAGTAAGAACGACCATTAAAATTAACTCTATAATTTAAAATTGATTAGTAACGATCTTATTTTCTAGGGTGCACAAACTATTTTGCGATTTGATGCCTTGGAATAGGATTTTCTGAGTAAACTTATCCAAGGCTATTAAATCAACATATGTGTCTGACTAAGGGAGTGGAGAAATCCATTGTATAATCGGTAAGATCAAGAGGCTCCTCTTACATCGTAGTTAATCACGAAGTCACACAAGGTCGGTTGAAGGGATATCCCCCTGATACCTTCTTAGCATCAGAGATATTTATGGGGATCTATTCGTATCTAGGGATCTTTCTAGCTCTCTTACCTTCGTGAGAGGTGATGATTTCAAGGTTTTCGGATTTGTTACCCCACCAATACAGTGGACCTAACTTAAGACTTCTCGCCTGTGCATTGGTTATATAGTGGTTTCTTAGTTTCTTGACTTAGGTTCCACATACGTTACTTGTAGGGGTTATTTTGTAGGTACCCTGTATCAGATAAGGGTCAGACAACACACAGCCTTCATAGAGGATTACCTCTCTGGGGGGATCTAACCGACTAGTTGTTAAGCCCACGAGGGCCCTTATAAAATATTTTGTTACCTCTGATCTTTAACAGGGATTCTTGGGCCCCTCTTAGGCGAGGCATAGATACTTTAGGGAGGGAGGCCCCTTTCAGCCACTTTACCCTGTTTTTGTGCATATTGGTCGTTCGATTATTTGTTTGTGTGCTCTTTGATTATTAGTTGACCTTAGGATTTTATACTAAGTTTTTGTTTTCATGGATAGTGGAGTGCCTTTGGCTCCCTCGTTTACCGCTACCTCCCCCATGATGTTCCCTCATTTAATTGGGACGAATCCATCCTCATTTCATAATGGTATGTAGAATTACGACACTCAGTCCATGCCTTAGGTCTCTAATCATTTTTCTCATGGTATGCCAGAAATTTCTTCAAACTTTCCACCCTTTGTCTTTCCTCCTTATTCTCCCTCTACGTTTGGTGGGAGTCATATCCCTCAAACAACTCTTACGGTAGGAGGTTGGAATATTCCTTCTTACAAATCCACTTTGCGAGGAGAAGGTGCTCAAATGGGTTGTCATTCTACTTATTACACTCTCTCCACTTATCCTTCTTCCACTATGCCGGTTCCTATGAACACTTTTCCCATGGATGAACTCCGTCATTCCTCTGGTGTTTCATTTGGGGGGAGTTATTTTTATAGTATGGGAAACCCCCTTCACGAATCTCCTTCGTCTAGGGGAAACATATATCCTCACATGAGTAACCCTGGTCATGTCACTTTGTCTTCACAAGAAGCTTCCTCAGTGTTGACTCTCTTACAACCCTTTATGAATCAGTATGGAGAAGCATACTATCCTGCTGGCAAGGGACATGGTATAAACTAGGATCCTTCTTGGCCTACAATTTCTAAAAACCAATATTTCCCAGGACCTTGGTCTCAAATGCCACAACCCACCGCTGCCACAAGTCTAGTCACTATAGGTCATACTGGAATTATATCACCAACCTCGACTAGTCATGTTGGAGATTGGGAAACAACCTATGCAACTCATGTTGAAGACCAACAACCAGTTGTTGCAAGTCATGCTAGGGGAACAAGTCTAGTCATTGCTAGTCACACTGTACTTCCATCACCAACTATGCTAGTCATGTTGGGGATTTATCATCAAATTTTTCTAGTCATGTTGAAGGTTTCTCACCAGCCACTGCAAGTCATGCTAGGGGAATTCATACGATTGGGAAGCCTAAATGTGTCAGACATAAGGCTAGATTCCTTTGAAGGACTTGCGAAGGAATTCACCTTACTTGTTTGTGTCCTGCTACTACATGGATACTGGAAGAATGGTTCTCACTTGAGGGCCCTTTAGGTTCTGAGTCATCTGTGGTTTCCCCACACTTTGTTCCTTATTTGGTTGATAAAAAAGTCATTCTGATGCAATCTTCGGCTAACACCCCTCTTCCTTTAGGGGTTGATGCATCCCTTTACCTTTTTGTCTCACATCCCATTAAACCAGTGGTCATGTCGATGCAATGTTCAACCAACACCTCTCCTATGTTCAGGGGTGATTCGTCTCTTGACCTTGTTGTCTTGCATCTTCTTCAACCAACGACCGTGTCGATGAAATGTTTGACTGACACCACTCCTATTTTGAGGGGAGATGCATCTCTTGACCTTTGTGTTACACATTATTTTCATTACCACTATGACCGTTAATGATGTAAAGATATCCATTGCCTTCAGATGGGTCAGTGACTTGAATTCCTGAAGAAAGAAGGAAGAAGAACTTTACCTGAGAGAAGAAATTAGATTTTCCTTTGTAAAAACCCTATTAAGGAGGATTTCCACAGGTTTCTCGATACATAGGGTGCGGAAATGCTTGATTTACATAGGTTTCACTATAGCTAGGTTACAGAGTTTCCGCATGCTGCATTATAGCTAGGGTGCAATGGCCTTCGTACGTGGGAAAAACAAGCATTTTATCAATGCTTCTAGATGGATAAGCTTCTATGGTGAGGTGGCCTCTGAATGGTTTGGATCTTACTCACTTTCATGATTTAGTGGGATCATCCTAACCTCCTCACCTTATCCTTTTTAGTTTATAAAAGGATTGGAGCTCTCATGGAGAAAGTTGGTTGGATTTGGCTTGGAAGTATTAGCTTGGTTAGAGTGGCTTTGAGTTTTTATTTTGTCAAGATCGATGTGAAATCTATAGTCTCATAATTCTTGGAGCAAGAAGTGTGCGGGAAGAAAGGAACTATTGGAAGGAACCTTACAACATAAAGGCATCTAGTTGTAATCTCTCTTCCTATTATTTAATATAATACATTGGCATGCTTCTTTCCCATAGAATTATCTTTATTTTATTTCATAATTCCTTGATCATATGCATAGGTTGTCATTGAATATACTTTTGCTACTTTCACTTTGGTTGGTTTGTGTCTCACTGGAGGATCAGTATCACAAGAGCACCGGAGCGAAGCAGGGACAACACAAATATAAGGAAACTATATCTAAAGTTATGCCATCCATTCCTTATTTGGTAGTAAATTCAATGATTGTAACTTAGGGAAAGCGTCATGTCCTGTCTTGTTTTGTTCTAGATCTAGGTGTATCTAGGGAGATTAGATTATGTATGCATTTACCAATTTATCCTACAACAAAATTGGCAACTCCACTGGGGAATGGATTGTTTTCCTAGTTTGCCTTTATTTCTTTCTTTGATTGCCTAGGTGTTGTTTTCTGAGTCACTGGGAGATCGAGGTGAACTCTTTGACTGTTTCACTTCACTAGAAAACCTTCTTAATTTTTAATTTTTTCCATTTTTGTTTGATTTTCGCACCTTGCTTTGAGGGACAGTGCGACAACTTGGGATTTTCGCACCCTACCTGTTTAGACCAGTGCAAAAACTCTGTACCCTACCCATATTTGGCTTGCAGAAATCAAGGATTTTCACACTATGTTAGTCTACAGCCTGCGGAAATGGTGAAATTTTTTATTGTTTGATGGTTTTTCCTTACCCAGACCTTGGATTTGGTTTTGGGGTGAATTTTTGGGTTTGATTATGATCTGTTTACAGTCTACTTGACAGCTTTGAAACTTCTTTTAGCTGTCCTTTCCTTTTTTTCTTTTGAAAGATTTAGTCTCTTGCTTTGAGTGTCTTTCGGTTACAAAGCCTTGTTTTTCTTTAGAATTGTTTAGTGAAAAAAAAAGCACTTCTTTTTTCTGAATAACTTGTGTTAAAGAGAAACTTTGTTTGGGTTGTTTTTTGTTTTGAAATGATTTGCTATTTCTTTTATCTATCTTTGAAAAAAATATATTATTTCTTTCTTTGCATTAGATTGGGGGCATCCTTGCATTTGAAGTAGAGAAATTGCATGATTCTTGGCATTTTTTGGTCTTAAATTCTCAAAAAATTTCCCCCTCATGGCCAGGGGGGGGGGCATGAATCGTGTATTGGTGTACAGTCTATTTTTCTCATTTCTTGAGAATATTGATATTGATGAGTCTAATTAAATTTTGGGACATTGTGCATCTAGTAATTAAAATGTTTTCTCCTTCTCGTAGCATAGCTTTCATCAAAATGAAAAGGTTACATATTCATCTCTTTGCATAACTTTCGAGTCAGTCAAAACATCATTTAGTCCACACCATTTTCCTCTTGGGTAACAATAGCCATAAAATAAAACTCTTATAAAAATTGATTAGAAATTTTTATACTTTATGGTAGCAAACCTACATTAGATTAGTTGTAGGGATTTGGAATAGGTGTGAAAGATAACTTTCTGAAGCTACAAACAAACATAGAATCTTGCGTTAGGGAGCGGTGAAATCCACTTATTACATTTTGTCCTGGGAATCCCTTCTAACACAAGGGTCAATCATAAGGTCACGTTGAGACTGGTAGAGTTACTCACCTTGCTTTGTTGGTCTTGGTGTAGAGATTGCACCTATTATGGGGGTCGCTTGAAGGTATACCCACAATGATGAGTGGAAGCATTTCAAGTTGATTTTAGGCTAGATACCTTGGCTTTGCACATGGATTGGACTATCGACTATTTCCCCAACCATCATTGTAGTAGTTGGTAACCTTAGTGGCCTATCTCTTTAGGGTATTTACACAAGGTGACTGTGGAGGGGCAAGTCTTCACAGTACCTGGAATCGACGTTGGCCAAAATCACTCGGGATCCTTGGAGGGCATACTCATGATTATCTGTGGGAGGTTACACCAGGGTGTAAGTCCCTTAAGTAGTTCATCAATGTAACTTTTCCACCTTCTCTATCTCAACCCCTTCTTACTTTGTTCCCACGACATTGGATTTCATCACCAACTAGTGTGCTCATTGTGAGAAGGTTTTATTTTCTTGTTTGCTTACTAGATTTTAAGTGTGTGTTGTTTGTTCTCCCTAGCAGACTCTAGGTTGGATCTTTATTTAATGGCATTAGTTCCCAGAATGACCAATGAAGGAACCCCTTTTCCAGGGGAACCTTTTGTTTTTCCCTCTTACAGAAACATTGGTCCTCCTCACATCGCTACTTTGAGCCTTCCAGGTCTCACTATTGGATTACCGATATGGTTGTTTTCCACTCAGGTAATCCTGAATGTAGTTAGTGCTTCGGTTGTCAACACTTCCCCGCAAGAACATCAACCTCATGTTGATCCTTCACCTTCTTCACCAGTAAGATCTTCTTCACCTTCTTCACTTGCAAGGTCTTCTTCCTTTTCATATTCCTCGCCGAGTGAAAGCTCTAAATCTAGTAACCCAGTGGATAAGAAGAAGAAGAAAAGGAAGAATAATAAGAATAAAAATAAACAAGGGTTCAAACTTCCAACCACTGTCGGACATGTTGGAAAGAAACCAGTTATTTTTAATCGTGATGGGAGTGTTGATGATGCCAAGATCACCCAAACAATTCGTAAGACCAAGTACCCTTGCAGGCTTTGTAAGGGTAGCCATATTCTACAGGATTTCCCTGGTCTATCCAAGGTTATAGAAGCATGGTCTATACACCCTCACCAACCCATGTCATCAACCTATGAACAACATGTTGATGACCTCCCATAAACTAGTCAAAATACCGTTGGGAAAAAGAAAACTAGAGTCAAGTTCCCATGTATGTTATGCAAAGGGAGTCATATAACTCACCTTTGCCCTCATATGGACAAAGCCTCGAAATTCCTGGAAGACATTATTGTTTCACAGCCGCAACTCCCAGCCACTTATCACAAGCTTTCTCTTGACCCACCTGTAGTTGATGGAACGATTAATCCAGTCCCGTCGTCGTTTAATCCGGTTGATCATGTCGTCAATCTGGTCACGTCCTTAGTTGAACCAGTTGACATAATGGTTGATCCGATCCAATCCTTGGTTAACCCCACTCTCCCTCTAGAGAGTGAAACCCAAGTGGTTGATCTGATCCCTTCCTTGGTCAATCCCTCTCTCTCATTAGAGAGTGAAACCCAAGTGGTCGATCCATTTCCACCCGTCGACCCAATTCTCCCATTAGAGAATGAAACCCAAGTGGTCGATCTGATCTCTTCATTGATCGATCCTACTCTCTCGCTCGAGAGTAAACCCGATACTTCCCACATTTTTCTCATTGATACATAATCCACTGTGATGGGGGGTATTCCTCCTTCTCCTATGGAACCCCCTCCAAGTAATGAGTCCATCCTTTTCAATTGGGGTTTGCTAACTAGACGTCACCTTCTCTCTCACATTCCTTTTGGGATTACAGTACAGGTTTGTGGTCAGGATGTTCCTCAGACGCTGATAGATGAAGGTGCGTCTGTTAGTATTTTTTCCTCTCTTGCTTGGCAAGCTTTGGGTTTTCCTCAGCTTGTGCCAGTTATGTAGAATATGTTATCTTTTAATAGAAGAACTAGTCAACCTTTAGGGACCCTTCCTCAGTTTCCTATAACTTTGGGAGGGAAAACTGTCTTTATTGATGTCATGGTAGTCCAAGACCCCTTGGATTTCACTTTACTCCTTGGGTGGGATTATGTCTATGCCATGAAAGCTATTGTGTCGACTCTTTTTTGTGTGATATCTTTCCCTCACAATGGAAGAATTGTGACTATTGATCAACTTTCATTCATCGGTCCTGATTGGATTACCTCCCTTAGTGTTTCTTATATGCAGACGGTATTGCCCCTCCCACAGGTAAATTATGTGGCATTTTCTCCCTTGCCTTCCACTTCCGATGTTAATGACTTGGATCCGGTAGTTGACATGGTGACCTCTTTAGTAGGGCTATTGGAGCCTGGCCTCCTTACCCCTTTCGTGACCCTCAACATGTGTTCCTTCCAGAGTGTGTTTCTTCCGTCAAATGAAGTTCTCTTGGAAGCCATGACCAAGTTTTGTCCCTTGACATGGTGGCCTTCCAAAGCATTGTCCTCTTGGAAGTCGTGATCAAGAAGAGCCTTGAGCATAGTTTTTTGCTTTCAATCTCATTAAAAAATGAAACCAACAGAGGATGGTTTTCGCGTCTCTGTAGAAACCTCGTTAAAAAATGAAGCAGAGCTTACGAGCATAGTTCCCGTTTCTGTGTCAAACTTGTTAAAAAATGAAACAATGGTTTAGGGATTATACCTAGATTCATGAGCATAGCTCTTCTCATGTGTCAATCTCATTAAAAAATGAAACAACTTCCCCCTCTCCATTTGGGTCATGTCCTACGTATAGTATTTGAAGCTTCATTTCATTCTCCTTTGTGGTTGGATGAAACAAAGCTTGGGGGGCATTTTTCTCAACCTATGGACTTTATACTGAAGTTAAACTGCTAGCTTCTCAAGCTGGGGGCTGAGTACCAACCATGAGAATTTCTGAACCATGCGTTGGGAAGTCTCAATCATAGTTTTCTATGGTTCAAGCTTGTGTAAAAATGAAACCAAGTCCAAGCATAGTTTCGGCTAGTTTTAAGCTTGTGTAAAAATAAAATTTATCCCAAGCATAGTTTCTTTTGTTTTAAAGCTTGTGTAAAAATGAAAACAATCCCGAGCTTAGTCTTTGTTCTTTCTCATGCTCAAATACATGAGAATAAGTTACCGATATTAGTCTTTGTTCTTTCTCGTGCTCGTAAATACATGAGAATAAGTTACTGAGCTTAGTCTTTGTTCTTTCTCATGCTCATAAATCAATGAGAATGGAACCGAGTAAACTTTTATCACTTGTTTGGACTCATACAGGTTATACGAAAAAGTAACCCCCTAGAGTTCCCTTTAAGATTTTTTCAGACTCTCTAAACATGAAAAGATTGTAGAGCGACCTTGTTCTTTTCACACTTGTAAAAGTATTTGAAGAAAACATTTGATGGGCGGTAGGTTCTCACTTTTTCAGTCTCATCAGATTAATTTACAAAAAAGGAACTGAGAGAGTTCTCTTTAAGTGTTTTTCAAACTTTCTAAACATGAAAACCCATGAGTTTTATTTCCTTGGACTCATTAAACAAACATCGAAAGGGCCATATGTGATCGAACCACTCCTTTCTAGGGTTTGTTAAACATACTTCACGAGACTCATCCGAAGGATGAGATTACATTTCAAGCATATTTTATCTTCCTCAATCTTGTGTAAAAATAAAGAGGTACTCACTAGTAATGGTGGGGGGGAAATTGGGAAAGAAATGTGTCTAAACCTGTATTCTATGGAAGATTTTCTTTTGAACATGACACCCTTTCACTTGCCTTGCATCTAGGTTGGAAAATACACTTGTCTCTTGATCATACTCCTTTATAAGATTACAAATTGGTCTGCGATCCCTATTGTTGAGTCAGTTTTTCCAAGACAGTTGTCGTGTCGTCAATATGTTCAAAAAATAAACTCAACCCAAAAATCCTTCTATTGCATCAGCCATTTCTACAATCCTTAAACCTTCTATTGCATTGTCCATCCTTGAGTCAGTCCTGAATCACTTGTTACTCTGATCTACATCAAATCTTGTTACCCATTTCGTGCCATTGATGGGGGATACATTAAGGCCCTCCTGTGACGAGTCTTTTCCTGTCGACTTCAACTCATTATCTAGGAATTATACTTAGAAACTAATTAGTACCTTGGAAATTGCATGCCTCAATGGAAGGTTTCCTCACTTTCTAAAATGGGTTTTCATTATTGACCCTTGATCGGGAAATTTCGTCGAGTGTTCGACTTCAGCTCATTAATTCACACTCATTGGATTGTACTAGTGTACCTTGGGATTCATTGACATTAATGGTGATTTCCCCCACACTTGTTAACAGTATACACTAATGACTGGTAATCAAGTGGTTTCTACCATGTTTGACTTCAACACCTGTAATTGCATGGTTTGGTTCATACTATAGAGTGGTGGAGATGAAGACCCTGAATCTTTCCTAACAGATTCAGGTTGCGTTTGGATTATATTCATTTTGTATTGTTGCATAGATCCATATTGTATGTCTCGTGGCTATGTTTCAATTTGAGTCCTTAACACATAGATCCACATTGTATTTTTGGTGGCTATGTTCATACTTGAGTCATATTGGCATGGATCCACGGTGTATGTTTGGTGGCCATGAACTGTCTTACCTGACATGGATCTTTGCATGTTAGCATTTATGCTTTGAGTCATTTGTATTATGAGTATGGGAATCCCTATCTCAGTGATGATATATTATTGTATTGTATTTCCTTGTTTGTTGGCAGGTTTTCAACCGACGTGTTCCTTATTCCCTACACACACTCAACAAATTATAATAGCTATCACTCTGTTCTAACTTCATACTTTGGGGGGCTCTTTGTTACACATTATTTTCGTTACCACTATGACCATTAATGATGTAAAATTATTTGTTTCCTTCAGAGGGGTCAATGGCTTGAATTCTAGAAGAAAGAAGGGAGAAGAACTTTACCTGAGAGAAGAAATTGGATTTTCCTTTGTAAAAACCCTATTAAGGAGGATTTCTGCAGGTTTCTCTATACATAGGGTGCGGAAATTCCTGATTTTTGCAGGTTTCACTATATCTAGGTTGCAGAGTTTTTGCAATATGCATTACAGCTAGGGTGCGATGACCTTCGTATGTGGGAAAAACGAGCATTTTCTCAATGCTTATAGAAGGAGAAGATTCTATGGTGAGGTGGCCTCCGAATGGTTTGGATATTACTCAGTTTCATGATTTAGTGGGATCATCCTAACCTCCTCACCTTATCCTCTTCATATTATAAAAGGAGAGGATCTCTCATGGATAAAGTTGTTTGGATTTATCTTCGAAGTATTATATTGGTTAGATTGTCTTTGAGTTTTGCTTTTCTCAAGATAGATGCCAGATCTAGTCTTAGAATTCTTGGAGCAAGAAGTGTGTGGGAAGAAATGAACTATTGGAAGGAACCTTATGACATCAAGGCATCCGGTTGTAATCTCTTTTCCTATTATTTAATATAATACAGTGGCATGCTTCTTTCCCATAGAACTATATTTATTTTATTGCATAATTCCTTGATCATGTGCATAGGTTGTCATTGAATATACTTTTAATACTTTCACTTTGGTTGATTTGTGTCTCACTGGAGGATCAGTATCACAAGAGAACCAGAGAGAAGTAGGGACAAAAAATATATAAGGAAGCGATATCTAAAGGTATGTCATCCATTCCTTCTTTGGTCGTAAATTCAATGATTGTACCTTAGGGAAAGCATCATGTTCTATCTTGTTTTGTTCTAGATCTAGGTGGATCTAGGGAGATTAGTTTATGTCCACATTTACCGATTTATACTACATCACTTGGTGTCTTTCATCCTATTCAACCAATGGTTGAAGAAGTGGTCGTGTCGATGCAATTTTCGGTTGATCCTACTTTTCTAGTTCTAGTTCTATACCTTCTATACCATGTCATTAGCATTTCTGATATTGCACCTTCAAAGTCTTGAGGAAGTTCCCTTGATTGGGATGGTCTTGTGGGGTATCAAATGCCCCCATGTATGTATTTTCAAGTAAGAGACATTATCGGATATATCAAGGAGACGATAACCTCCTTTGATGCAGGAGCATCTCTTCATGTCAGCCAACCAGCCACATTAGTGGTTTCAAATCGCATGCTGAAGAGAGGCGCAACCCTCATTTTCAATTTTGAAATTGAATGTAATTAAATGTTTTAGGATGTTGAGCCAAGAGGTCATGCTTTGCACAGGCGTAGAAGTAGGTAGGCCTTAAATGTTTGAAGGCTGAGATCTAGATCTGATTCTGGACTAGACAACCCATTCAATGTAATTGAATAGGGTAGGTGAGATTGGACAGAAGAGATCGAAGAGCCCTCTCATGTAAAAGATCAATTTCAATCTCATTTTAAAGATTTGTAATAGAAGAGAGTATGCACAAGAGAGAGAGAGTGTGCAAGAGAAGGAGTCGAAACTCTGTTGAAGTTCGCACTCAAGAACACCTTGTAAAAACAGGCATTTGCCATTTAATATAAACAACAGTTTTTCCTGCATATTTCCTGTGTTGAATGAATGTCTGTGTGTTCTATTTATGTTGTAGATGTATGTTGTAGGTTTGCATTTGCAGGGAGTTGTTTGATTTTCAGGCTTGAGAGGTTCTTTGTGGTTTCATGCCAGGAGGGTGTGACAAAGTACTGCGGTCTCTGAATACCAGTGCATAGAAGAACTTCTAAACTCTGCGGATTTAGACAAAGACGTGCCAGGAGGGCACAGTAGCTGAAATCATCAACTCGAGGAAGACCTGTGAGGTTGTTGAACACCTTATGAGGCAAGGCTGTGTAGGAGAAACACAGTTGCAGACATAAACTCTCTTTGAGTTTTGTAAAGCTCTGCTAAGTGGGCATTGAGCCAGTGCAAGGAGTGCACAAAAGGAACTTTGTTGTGAGTTCAGATAGAAGACAGAAGCTCTAAGGAGTTCTGTATAACTCTGCCAGGAGGGAATTGAGCTAGTGTGCGGACACGCACAAGAAGAAAGAACTCTTTGAGTTTGGATATTGAAGAAGAGTCCACTGAAGGATCTTCGCAGGGTTGTTGAACACCCTGAAACACTCAGCAAGAGGTTACTTGAGTGAAGGATAGCTAGGAGGGCATCCAAGTTATCCATCTGAAGGAGAAGGGAAAAAGGACAAAATCCCTTAGAGTCCTGAGTATCTGAAAAGCTCAGAAGAGATAACACTTTGTGTGCGAAGACCCTACAGGAGTGCAGAAGTCAGAATCCTTCAAGGATTCGGGAGTAAGCTTAGGAGGAGTAGAATTTTTATACGCGCAGGCGAGAACTCAAAGTCGTGGAGCTCACAGAGGAAAGAAGGAAAAGGTCGAGGCCTTAAAAACTTGAAATTCTTCCAAGTGTTGGAAGAAAAGCGCCGAATCTCGGGAGGAGCAACAACTGTCGTTGGATTAAGCCGAAGAGATATGGACCGTTGAATATTTCACATCCAGGGAGTAGTGGAAGAGCGCACAGAGCCAAAAATATTCTGACCTATTGGATCTCACTCAGAATAGCCGACAGTCGTCAGATCTGTCAAGAGGAGCTCAAGGTTTAAACCCTCGAAAGAAGAGTGAAAGTCCCGAAGGAGTATCATATCGGGAATTTGGTGTTCGGGAGTTCGGGAGTACGAAGAATGAGAGTTCGGGCCCTCGACATCAGAAATTGTGAAAGGGCGAATTAGATCTGAGCCATCCATCTACGGGAGGACGCGTTTCATGGAATTGTCCGTTTCCGAGATTCGGGCACCGAGACTCATAGAGGTGAGCATCCTGACTTCGCGAGTAGAGAAGTCCTAAAGAAATCTGAGTCGTCTGTTGGAAAGAGGATACATGTCACGAGATCACCCATATCGGGGATTTAGACATCGAAGGTTAGAGAAGGAATTATTTCGGCTTCACGAGTCATGAACTCACAAGAATAGATCAGGACCGTCCATCTGAAGAGGATAGGTGGCATTGATCGAAGGATCGACGTAAGTGACGAAGAAGTCTGAGTGCAATCTTTGCAAACTCGGAAGTTCCCAAAGTGAGAGCCCAGGAGTTGGGTGGTCCAAGTCGTGAGTGGCGAAGTCACGAGAAGATCAGGACCATATGTCTGAGAAGGATAGGTGGCAGAGATCAAGGGATCTCATGAACTAAGAGGTTCGCAAGGTGGGAGCCCAAAAGGTTAGGTTCTCTAAGTCGTGAAGTTGCGAAATTGCAAGGAGCAAGGACAGTCATAGGATCCAGGTCATAGAGGACCGTTGGATCAGAGCCTCATCATGCGTATCGTGCATTCGAGGGTTTTGAGTTTGAGTAGACCTCTTCTCGACATTAAAAGTCATGAAGTGCCAGAAGTTGGGCATGAAGGAACACGTGGTGGAACCATAAGGTGGGGCTCGCATGATTGACAGGTGGACATGCATCACTTGGAGAAAGGAGTCAACACTCCGTTGACTTCTCGCATCTCGGGGATTCATGAGATAAGAGCATGAGAGCTCAACCCTTCGACTTGTGAAGTCATGAAGTTGCGACGGGAGCTAGCATTAATCCTATCCAGTGCTCACGCGTGGAGGGTGCTAACAGAGGAGGAGCCATACCCGTATTGACATTTCGGGTATCGCAAGATTGAGAAGGAGGAGTCAAGGGCTTCGACTAATGAACTCGTGAGATTGCGATTTGGGACAAGTGCCTTCGGGAATAGGCCTTGGTCATAGCATTGTGGTCGCTTGGGAAAGGTGGAGCTCGCTCCTAGTGCTATTCGCACAGGGGAGCTTCTAAAAAGGACCCGTGGATTGATAAACGAAGATTCTAGTAGGGAGTCGAAATAGTCACTTCAGCTCATGAAGTGAATGAATGATCCTTAAGACTGGGAGGTCACGCAGAGGCTCTATCAAGGTAGAGGTGGAATTTGCATCAAGTGGTATAAGATCTTGAATCTTGTCTGTATATTTCATTCAAGGGAAGTTGGAGGCGAAGGAGCACTCTGATACACATCAAGTGGTATTAGAGCCTGAATCTTGTCTGTAGATTTTAAGCAAGGGAAGTTGGAGGTGAAGGAGCACTCTGATACACATCAAGTGGTATCAAAGCCTGAATCTTGTCTGTAGATTTCAGGAAAGGGAAGCGAGGAGAAGGAAAAGGGAGACAGAGTGCTGGAGACTCTGTGAATGATTGCTTGCAAGTGAGCAGCAGGTTTTCCAGGAGAGAATACAAGGACAACGAGATGGCTATTGAAGGTCGTAGATATGCTAGAAGGAAAGACCCAGAGCTGATGAGAAAAGAAAAAATAGATGAAGATCTCGCTGATATAAGGGTGGAGATAGAAAATCTTTCATTGCGGATGCAGTAGAACGCCAGGTCAAGATGGGTATACGAATGGCCCATTAGGAAGTTGAAGATAGAATGGCCAGTCAAGGAGTTGATGTCTAGAAGACAACATAGGCTGTTAAGAAGGTGGTTGAGGCATGCTAAAAACCTCAATAGACCAGAAGAAGAAAGGGTTCAGATATGTGAACCAGAGACCGGGAGAAATCTCAGTGATGCTGAGGAAGAATTGGGATCAGCTGAAGATCTCAAGGACTACCAGGAGGGCAGCCCAGAAATTCCCAATTGCTAGGAGGGAAAGGAGTTGAGATTTCTGTAGGATCTCATAGACTGTCATGAGGACAGCCGGGGAATTTCACATTTCCATATGGGCAATGGATCGAGATCGATGCGGGATCTCATGGACTGCCAAGAGGGCAGTAGAAAGTTTCCAATTTTCCAGGTGGGCATGGGAATAGAGATGGAACTATCTGAAAGTATCATGGGCTCGGAGGTAATTTCAATTCATCCTGAGGTGCTGATGAAGATGGGATCAATTGATCTCATAGTCTACGAGGAGGGCAATGAAGAAATCCCAATTTTCCAGGTGGGCAGGGATAAGAAGATGAGGCTACGTGAGGGTCTCGTAAAATCATAAGTGAGTTTGAACTAGCCTAAGGAGATGATAGAGCAAGTGAGCTTAGATTTGGATTTCGATCAACAGATGCAACTAACAAAAGAGGAGGATCTGAGGAATCTTCTAATGATTGGGGGAATTGAAATATTCCTACCATTTGAACAAGAGGAGGCAGAAGTCTGCGTTGCGGATGTTGAGGCAGCAACAACAGAAGTATGATAGCCAGCTGAGACTGTTAGGAAGGAATCATTGGAGAAAATTTGGGAAGCTTCCCAAACATAAAAAGAAGAAGATGAGCATTCTGAGGAGTGGCTCAATACTTTCATCTAGGAAGCTGAAAAGACTGCAGCATTTGAGCTTGCAGAAGCAGAAGAAGAAGAGGTAGACAACGTTAGTTTCGATGATCTGTATGAGCAAATTGAATCCCTAGAAGAGAGGGTGAAAGTGCATGGCATGCACATCCAACAGGTGAGGTTGGAAGCAGATGAAGAAGGCATGGGAGATCACAGTGATCTTCCCAATTGCAGAAAAAATTTGCAGTTGAGGAGACTGTAAGAACAGAGCCAACCATTGGAGAAACTGGATGAAGTGATGGAGATGATCAGGGAGCTAATGATCAGGTCACCAGAGACTTCCAGTGAGGAGAATCTGGGCAGAGAAGCAGCAACAGCAGTAGAATCAGCATCAACACAACAGAAGCAACAACGACAGAGATATGGAGCATATGAACAACTCCAAAAATTTGTTTGGGATCCAGGAGGATTTCAATAGCTGAGGGTGGAAGCATATGAGCAGGAGCTCATGAATTTTTTAGTTGAGGAGTATGATGCAGGAGCATCCTTCCATGTCAACCAGCCAGCCAGCCAGCCACGTCAGCGGTTTCAAATCGTGTGTTGAAGAGAGGCGCAACCCTCATTTTCAATTTTGAAATTGAATGTAATTAAATGTTTTAGGCTGTTGATCCAAGAGGCCGTGCTTTGCACAGGCGTTGAAGTAGGTAGGCCTTAAATGTTTTAAGGCTGAGATCTAGATCTGATTCTGGACTAGACAGCCCATTCAATGTAATTGAATAGGGTAGGTGAGATTGGAGGGAAGAGCTCGAAGAGCCCCCTCATGTAAAAGATCAATTTCGATCTCATTTTAAAGAGTTGTAATAGAAGAGAGTATGCACAAGAGAGAGTGAGTGTGCAAGAGAAGGATATGAAACTCTGTTGAAGTTCGTGCTCAGGAACACCTTGTAAAAACAAGCATTTTCCATTTAATATAAACAACAGTTTTTCCTGCATATTTCCTGTGTTGAATGAATGTCTGTGTGTGTTCTATTTATGCTGTAGATGTATGATGTAGGTTTTCATTTGCAGGGAGTTGCTTGATTTTCATGCTTGAGAGGATCTTTGTGGTTTCATGCCAGGAGGGCGTGACAGAGTACTACAGTCTCTGAATACCAGTGCATAGAGGCACTTATGAACTCTACAGATTCAGACAAAGACATGTCAGGCGGGCACAGTAGCTGAAATCATCAACTCGAGGAAGACCTGTGAGGTTGTTGAACACCTCAGGAGGCAAGGATGTGTAGGTGAAATACAGTTGCAGAAATAAACTCTCTTTGAGTTCTGTAAAGATTTGCCAAGTGGGCATTGAGCCAGTGCAAGGAGTGCACAGAAGGAACTCTATTGTGATTTCAGATAGAAAACAGAAGCTCTGAGGAGTTCTGTATAACTCTTCCAGGAGGGCATTGAGCTAGTGTGCAGACAGGCACAAGAAGAAAGAACTCTTTGAGATTGGATATTGAAGAAGAGTCCACTGAAGGATATTCACAAGGTTGTTGAACACCCCGAAACACTCAGAAAGAGGTTGCTTGAGTAAAGGATAGCCAGGAGGGAATCCAACTTCTCCATCTGAAGGAGAAGGGAAAAAGGACAAAATCCCTTAGAGGCCTGAGTATCTGAAAATCTCAGAAGAGATAGCACTTTGTGTGCGAAGACTCTGCAGGAGCGTAGAAGTCGGAATCCTTCAAGGATTCAAGAGTAAGCTCATGAGGAGTAGCATTTTTATACACACAGGAGAGAACTCAAAGTCGTGGAGCTCGCAGAGGAAAGAAGGAAAAGGTCGAGGCCTTAGACACTTGAAATTCTTCCAAGTGTTGGAAGAAAAGCATCGAAGCTCGGGAGGAGCAACAACTATCATCGGATTAAGCCGAAGAGATCTGGACCATTGATTATTTCACGTCTAGGGAGCAGTGGAAGAGCGCGCAGAGCTGAAGAGATTCTGAGCCGTTAGATTTCGCTCAGAATAGCCGACAGCCATCAAATATGTCGAGAGGATCTCGAGGTTTAAACCCTCGTAAGCAGAGCGAAAGTCCTGAAGGAGTATCATATCAGGAATTTGGCGTTCGGGAGTTTGGGAGTCCGGAGAATGAGAGTTCGGGCCCTCGACATCAAAAATTGTGAAAGGGTGAATTAGATCTGAGCCGTCCATATGCGAGAGGACGCGTGTCATGGAATCATCCATTTTAGAGATTTGGGCACCGGGACTCACAGAGGTAAGCATCTTGACTTTGCGAGTAGCGAATTCCTAAAGAAATCTGAGTCGTCCATTAGAAAGAGGATACGTGTCACGAGATCACCCATATCGGAGACTCAGACATCAGAGGTTAGAGAAGGAAGTCTTTCGGCTTCGTGAGTCATGAACTCGTGAGAAGAGATCACGACCGTCCATCTAAGGAGGACAAGTGGCAGTGATCAAAGGATCGACGGAAGTGTCGAAGAAGTCTGAGTGCAAGCTTCACAAACTTGGAAGTTCGCAAGGTGAGAGCCCAGGAGTTGGGTGCTCCAAGTCACGAGTGTCGAAGTCGCGAGAAGATAAGGATTGTCCATCTAAGGAGGATAGGTGGCAGAGATCAAGGGATCTCGTGAACTTGTAGGTTCTCAAGGTGGGAGCCCAAAAGGTTGGGTGCTCTAAGTTGCGAAGTTGTGAAATCACGAGGAGCAAGGACAGTCGTAGGATCTAGGTTGTGGTTCATTCGGGGGTTCAGAGTTTGAGCGGACCTCTTCTCGACATCAGAAGTCACGAAGTGCCGAAAGACGGGCACGAAGGAACACGTGGTGGAACCACAAGGTGGGGCCCACATGATTGACAGGTGGACATGCGTCACATGGAGAAAGGAGTCAACACTCCGTTGACCTCTCGCGTCTCAGGGATTCATGGGATAAGAGCATGAGAGCTCAACCCTTTGACTTGCAAAGTCGTGAAGTTGCGAAAGGAGCTAGAATTAAGCCTAGTCGGTGGTCACGTTGCGGAGGGCGTTGATAGAGGAGGAGACATACCCGTATCGGCATTTCGAGTATCGCAGGATTGAGAAGGAGGAGTCGAGAGATTCAACTCATGAACTCGGGAGATTGCGAGTTGCGACAAGTGCCTTCAGGAATAGGCCTTGGTCATAGTGTTGTGGTTGCTTGGTAAAGGTGGAGGTCGCGCCTAGTGCTGTTCACATAGGGGAGTTTCTGAAAAGGACCCGTGGATCGATAAACAAAGATTCCAGCAGGGAGTCGAAAGAGTCGCTTCAGCTCATGAAGTGAATGAATGATCCTTAAGACTGGGAGGTCACACAGAGACTCTGTCGAGGTAGAGGTGGTGTCTGCATCATCCTCTATCACTTTATCCTCCTTGACTTGGAGAGATTTAGGTTTTCCCAAGCTTATGTCATCTATTCGTAAGATACTAACATTTCACATAAGTCTAGCATGGGAGCCTTGGCCTCCCCCATGACATGCCACCTAAAAAATCTCAAGAGAGTCTGGTTTAATCTCTTTTCTGACTCGATTAAAACACAAAAAAAATTATTGATTGAATTTTTCCCTTTCACACTCGTTAAATTGGACTTGAAAGGTCGTGAGTCTTATTTAAACTCTTTTTCGACTCATTTTCAAAAAGAGAAAAGATTTCCAAGTGAACTTGTCTCTTTCAAACTCATAAATTGGATTTGAAAGGATGTTTATTTGGTACATGTTTATCCCTTTTTCACACCAATTAGACTAAGGTTACGAAAAAGGACATTTTTTGGCGTTACGTTGTGATTGCATCTCATGCCCTTGCTTGCAGTATTGAGCCTATATTCGGTTCTTGATTTTCATTATAAACCGTTTTCCTCAGTAGTTTTTCATCCTCAACCAAGCAGAGTCTTATTTATATCCTTTGCAACTTGACACCATATAGCTAGGAGGGAACAGTCTCCCAAGTGTCCATCTCCCACATGCACCTCCTTGCATTGAGCATAGGTATGTTGCACTGCTGGAACTAGTTTTGCTTACTTGCGACACTCATTTCCTCCTCTATATCATAGCATTCATTTGTCTATGAAAAACCAAAAAAGGATGAGCAAGAAGGGAGTATTATCTTATATTGGTAGCAGTTGTGTCCCCTTTGAACATAGAAATTTTTTATTGAGTCCACTTGTCATCATAATTTTGGGTCTAGCATGGCCTTGGGAATCTAATCTCATTATAGAGAGTTTTCTCTCCCGACTGTTTACTCTTCTAGTCCCTATGGAGAAATTAATTGATTCCTCTTGCATCTCATGGTTTCATCATTGAGTCTATGATGTCAGAGTCTTCCATATATCTCATGCTCTTGGTCAAAGGAATTCTATCAACCTGTGTCGACCATTCCATAGAACTCTTGACTTTGCATGTTGACCATTCCATACAACTCTTGACTTTTCAGAATCACACGGTGTTGTAGTCCTATTATGCACCTTTGTCCTACTTTCATCATTGGTAGGCAACATTGAACCCAATAGTTGACATTTCATCATTGTTCGTTGACTCGGTGGTTTCCCTTGTGTTCGACGACAAGAAATATATTCACACATTGGGATTCATGCAGTGTCTTGGATGCCATTAGCATTATTAGTGGTTTCCTCACCTTTGTCAAAAGTTTTCCTTATTTTCTTGTATTCAAAGGGTCTTTTCCGTGTACCTCTTACACTTGGCACATGCAAAATACGCACAGGATCGTTGGTTTGTGAACATTTTCTTCATCCAATTTCCTCCAAATCATGAAGCTCCTGCTTTGTACCTCATGTTGAATGATGAGAGATTCCTTAATGCTCTCCTTTCAGCGGGTCTCCTTCCATCTACTTCAGATCATCTATTCTGGAAAATAGACCTAGAGTCTTATGAGTTCCTTGAGGCTTGCAGTCATTAGTGGCAGGTTCTCTCGCCATCGATAGTTGGGAATACATCAATGTCTCATGATTAACGGATTCTTCAATTGTTCGACCCTGAATCCTTTACTCACACTTGAAATAATGTACTCATTGCCTTGATACCTACTTTCATCATCGGTAGGATGTCTCGCATTTGTTAACAGTGTACCTCAATGACTGGTAATCAAATGAAGTCTCATTGTGTTCAACCTCAACTCCTTTATTCACATGATGTAGACTTGCACCTTTGGGGGATTTTGTAGAAGACTTGAAGACATCAGTATGTGACCGCATCTTTCCTGAGATGTTGCTTCATTTTCATTGGACCAGTACCTATATGAATTCATTAATGATAGGAGATCAGATTGTACTCCATTGTATACAGATATCTTCATATTGATTTTGAGACTTGTTCTATTGGGCCTTGTTCATGACTATGACAGCCTTTGGCATGTAACAACATTTGTATTTTCCTATTCATGGACAAAGAGAGTTGTTTGGTATATAATTACATCGATATGCAGTGTAATTCATATTGGCAGCCATGTATGCAAAGTCAGTGCAGAATGTAATGAGCAACTAGTTCTTCTAGTTGGTTCCCGATCACTCCACTTCTGGGCTTTTTATAATGTATTTCATCCATTGTATATACTCCTCTGACCTCACACACTAGGGGTAATCTATTATAGAAATATTTTCCTCACCCCATGCAAACTTTCACATAAGGTGTTTTTCCATTTCCCCATGCAAAATTTTCATCCCTTTTTGCAAACCCCAGAGATAAAAATACATTTTTTCCACATATACGCACCTTGCCTACTATACAACATGCATATATGCAGGTTGCACCACTACAACCCACGTACATCGGGAAATGTTCCCCCCCCCAAAAAAAATGGTGTCAGGTTTACATGTCATGACATGAGATCAATGATGCTTGGCCTTCCATATATTGAAAATGTTCCGACTCAGCCCTTCAGTTCCACTTGAAGGTTATAAATGGTCCAATTCCAAGCTATGGAAAAGAAGATAAAGAATTCAACTTTGAGAGAAAAGTTACTCTAGAGGAATTATTCACTTCACATTGATTTTGCATTCCTTTTCCCTTTAAGTTTGAACAAAGTGTTCAGCCCCCAAGATCTTCCCTTATTAAGTTAGAACTCCATTGTCTCTCTTACATGAACTTTCCTTTGGTGGAGGATTGAAGTGGTGGAGGCCCAACTGGAAGGAACTTAGTTTCTTGGTTTTGAATCATGCCAACACGGAAGTCCGTAACTTATTCACTTCTGCTGATTATATCTTAATAGAAATACTCTTTTCTCATCCAATTGATATCTTGCAAATATTTGAATTATTATTCCATGGGCGTATTTTTTATGTATTTTAATGGATTATGCTATTGAATGTGCTAACATCATATATTATCACCATATGCTTTCTTTGCTTGGTTGTTGAGGACTAGTTGCAAGTGTATTTATTTGGGTTGATTTCTCAATGATGGAATTCATTGAATGTCTGGACGAGGTGGGCCTTTTATCTTGTCTTGATAGCATATTTGTTTATATAGCATACTTGAGAATAGAGTTGATTTATGCAGTCATTTCCATCTGTTGTAGTTTTCCCCTAGCCATAGATATATTTTCCTCGTAACAATTATACCTTTCCAACGATGTATCGAGCACCCCAAACTGAGTTTGTATGCAAAATTTACGCCCTCATGAAGTTGACGTATCAACTACCCCCATCGGGGCCCACACACCTTTTGGATTTTCATATTCCGAGGTTAGGGTTTTATATTTTCTTTACGTTAAAAAGGCCTTGAGAGCCCCATTGTAACAATCATTTTCTTTTGAATGCGAGTATCCATCACATCTCTTCCCAGAGATAAGCTTCCACCATTATAGCGAGTCTTTCACTCTGTATTTCTACAATTTTGTACATTTCACTCATTAATAGAAATTGTGTATTATTGTATATTTGTGTTTATGGTTGCGTCTCTGATATATATTTATGTTATATTATTGGATATCCATGATAAATCTATATATTTTTGTATTATATCTCTTCTCTCATTTCCTGCCAAAAATAATCCAAATCAGTGGTATCAGAGGAGGCTGCTCTTGATCATTTTTTAGTGCATATTCCCAACAAGGTCCGAGTATAGCAAGTTGGGTCTCGATATTGTCTCTCTTGAGGACAATCATTCTCGCACACCCAAGAAACCGTCCATGGAAGAAGAAAATAAAAATGACCAAGCATAAGATTCTATTAATTTGTTGCTTGAGCAAGCTCTCACATGATAGAGGTACAAAATGATGTAGAATTTTCCAACATCCTTCAATGCCTGTCAATAAAAAAAAGTTGCATCTTCATCAAGCGACCACTTTGGAGGCACCTTGCCTTTCAAGGTACAATTTAATTTTTGTATTCCCGTATTTGAAGGACAAATAGATGCAGATGCCCTATAAAAATGGTTAAATATGTTATAAGGTTATTTCAATATTCATAATTTATCCAACAGGGAAAATATCACCTTTTCACTACTTAAATATCTCCCCCATGTCAAACATTGGTGGGAAACTTACTTGGAGAAAATTTCCACAGAGGAGTCTGGAATATATGGGGTTGAGCCCACTTTGGAATTTTTTGTGGATGTGGTCAAGGAATAATATTACCCTATTGGAAACTATGATGACTAGTACATCAGATGGACCACACTATGACAAGAGAGGGGCCAAGTAGTGTAATATTTCACCAATACCTTCCATACCTTGTGCACCAAGCTGGGTATCAATGAATCTGAGCGACATCTAGTTCTGAAATACCATGGGGCTCTACATAGATACTTCCATAATGAAATGGATTTTTTGGAGATCTCATCACTGGGTGTTGCTTATTGATATGCTGTTAAAATCGAGCATAAATTTACGCACCAGAGAAAGTGAGAGTTTGGGTAAGAAAATCCTCAACAACCAAAGTATGGTAAATATGTCCTTAACAACTAGCCTTCAGAAAAATAGTCCAAGCCATAGGAAAAGAAGGGTAACAGAAAGAAGAAGAAGGCCACTAGAAAATGGTGTGATTTCCACAAAACCCTTGGAACAACACCGATGAATGTATCTCAAAATAATCATTGGTGGTCGATATCAAAGGCAAGGAGTCGAACCCTGATTGATAATCTGATTTAGAAAATACTGATAGAAGATAGATCATTGATGCAAACCTTGGCATTTTTTCGACAGTTTTTTGGGTTCCAAACTTTCGGGGCCGTTTTGAGGCCCTAAACGACATGTTTTGGGGATTTGGGTCCCATGATACTATCAATGGAACTTACATTTTCTACCAGAAAATTGTTCTTATCGGTTGTATCTTTCCAACGATGTATCGAGCATCCCAAATGGATATCGTATGCAAAGGTTACACCCCCAAGAAGTTGACATATCAACTACCCCTATTAGGGCCCGCAAACCTTTTGGCTTTTCATCTTCCGGGTTAGGGATTTATATTTTTCTTGTGTTAAAAATGCCTTGAGAGCCTCATTCTAACAATCATCTTCTTGTGAATGCAAGTATCTATCACATCTCTTCTCAGAGATATGCTGCCACCATTCTAGGAAGTCTTTCACTCTATATTTGTACAATTTTGTACATTTCGTTCATTAATAGAAATTGTGTATTATTGTATCTTTGTGTTTATGGTTCCATCTCTGATATATATTTATGTTATATTATTGGATATCCAAGATATCTTTGTACATTTATTTATTATATCTCCACTCTCATTTCTTGCCGAAAATAATCCAGATCAACCTCTAAAACATCTCATTGGTCCTCATATAATAGTGTAATCCTCTTATCATATGGGCACATTTTGATCTGAATTTTAAGAGGGTATATTGTCTAAATTCGGATGCAAACATCATAAATATATAAAGCTAATAGATTTTCCATGTGGATCAAGGATATGCCCATGTCCTCATTAATTAATTGGGTCGTCCATATGGGTAAAAGAAACTCCCACCTCTCCATTATTATATTGGGTTTTATTTTCCACTAATTAGTTAGTTGGGTAGTTATATCTATTATTAGTATAATAGATCTAACTACCCAACTAACTAAGTAGTGGAAAATAAAACCAGATACAATAACAGAAAGAGTGATTCGGATCTTGGGGGATGAGATCTAGATTGCTTGAATGCCAAGAGAGGAGGAGCTTAGACATGCCAATCTTGCATGAAAATAGTCACGTGGAAAAACATGTAAATGAAGTACTTGGGATGTGAGGCTGAAAGAGGATCATCACCTCTAAAACTAGTTACTAGTAAATCACTTAGCGCTAATTAATCTCATAACGAACAATAAAAAGTATGAGAGAATCCAAAATGAGTAACTTGATATTATGATAAGGCTTGCTAGGAATTTATATAGAATTACAAAATGGTCCATTGGACAAAGTAAAAAAGATCTCATTAAATGAGTCTTTATTATTAGTATAATATATATAACTACCTAACTAACTATGTAGTGGAAAATAAAACCCGATACAATAATGGAAAGAGCTCATTAAATGAGTCTTTATTATTAGAATAGTAGATCTAACTACCCAACGAACTAATTAGTGGAAATAAAACCCAATGAAATAATGGAGAGGTGGGACTCTCTTTGACCAATATGGACAACCCAATTAATTAATGAGGAGGTGGGCATCTCCTTGATCCACATGGAAAATCTATTATCTTTATAGCTTTATGACTTTTGCATCCGAATTTACACCATATACCCCCTTAAAATTTAGATCATTCCTCCCCCCTTGGAAAATGATGGTCCCCATCATTTCACCCATTTTAAAAAGATAAACCCCATTATCATACCATTATGATTACAATGTGAAAATACCCAATGAATACAAGCCAAAATGAGTAACTTGATATTATGTGAAGGCTTGCTAGTCCTTTATATAGCATTACAAAATGGTCCATTGGAAAAAGTCAAAAAGAGATCATTAAATGAGTCTCTATTGTTAGTATAATAGATCTAACTACACAGCTAACTAAATAGTGGAAAATAAAAATCAATACAATAATGGAAAGAACTCATTAAATGAGTCTCTATTATTATAATAATAGATCTAACTACCCAACTAACTAATTAGTGGAAAACAAAACCCAATTCAATAATGGAAAGGTGGGACTCTCTTTGACCAATATGGACAACCCAATTAATTAATGAGGAGGTGGGCATCTCCTTGATCCACATGGACAATCTATTAGCTTTATAGCTTTATGAATTTTTCATCTGAATTTAGACCATATACCCCCTTAAAATTAGAATCAGATTTCATTGTCCATCATCCTTCCTTACCTCATCAAGGAATGATGGCCTCAATAGCTCATAGCATCATTCCTTACCTAGTCTTCCCTCGCCTATTCATTCATGAAAAAAAATTAGTATGTATGATTATATAGCCCTGGATTCCAAAAACATCTTGTTATCCACTAGTGGGTGGAGTCCCATGCCCCCTCCCTCATTTATCCTAAATATTTTTCTTGACACCAATTTCCAACATGTGGAACCTCCCTCCCCATGACATCAATACAATTCGTTGTGCTGGTGGTATAACATATGGGAGGGGTCATCTCCCCACCCATTGGTATCCGATTAAGGTGGAAATTTTCTCGTTCATTTATCCTTATGAAATCCTCCCTTAGTTGATGAGGAATTTATTCATTTCACAACATAACTTTTAGCTCTTCATCTCCTAGGGTTAGGTTTTTGGATGTCTAGGGTTTTTGACATTCCTGTTTATAGTAAAAATTCCTTGAGAGCCTCATTTTAATCATCTTCTGGTGAATGAGCGCAACCATCACATCTCTTCTTAGAGATAAGCCGCCACCATTCTAGCAATCTTGTTTTCCGCTACATTTTACAGTTTCAGCTTATTTCCTTATTGAATAGAAACCAATTTTACTGTATATATGTTATTATGAGTTAAGCATCTTTTGATAATAATTTGTATTCATTTCATTATGCTCATAAAATTCGGATCATTGGGGTTGAAATCACATGATCATTTGAACCTTCTAAGGGTATGTATGTTGAATAGATGATTCTTCTATTATACCATCGGTAAAAATATGCTACGCACTCACAATTTTATGGAAATTATGATTTGTTTGTCTATTTTGTAGTGTCATTTTCCTTTTCCCATGTTTTCTTGTGTGAACCATGAATTCCCCTATGACCTGTGGCATGCCATATCAAAATTGTCTTCATTTGTATGTTGTATCACATCAAGGGAGATTCATATGGCTAACATTCCATGGTGGCCTCGAGAGACAACTGTGATTTTTTGTATGTCTGAGAAGGGACTACCCACGACTTTTATGAAGTTAAAAGTCCATATTCTAATTCACCTACCTAATGAAGTTGAATTAGTTAGGGTTGTCTCATGTAATTGGATGTTTTTCTTGGAGAATTACATGAACAAATTGAAGGCGTTTGTTTGATAAAGGGAAAAAATAGAGGGCTCTTTGGTAGAGGGGTACATAGTATATGAGTTGTTCTATTATTCTAGTGAGTACATCAAGAAAATTTACGACACACCAGGGGAAATGGTTTGGGACGACCAACGACACGAGGACAAAAGGAAAGGGGAGATACTCCAAACAAACAAAAAAAATATTCTTGATAAAGAGAAAGTCATTTATATTTTTTCAAATTTGTATGGAGAAATTTTATACACTGAAGTTGATAATATATATTTGATCTCATACTATCCATTTTGAAATTTTTTATACATCAACAAATTTATAAATTGATTGTTGTAGGAAAATCTCCCTGCGAACAGGTAGATTGCCTCAAAGAGCTATACCCTTAACTCTAAGACGGAAAGTGCTTAACGTGGACACTGACTTCCTTTCAGATCTATACAAACTAATACATGAGAAGGAAGGAGAACAGAAGTACCTCTTTATCGACGTTTATCCCTGGACGCTCCGAGTTGAGCTCCAATCTTTCGCTCCTCGATGAGCCCTGTAGACAAACAAAGTACGAGCACTTCCTACTCTATTGATATTAGCTTGAAAACAGGTCTATCTACTAAATAGACAAATCCATGTAAGATTGAACACGAATTAGAAAGAAACAGACCAAGAAAATTATATCAATGAGTACAAAACATTGCTTACAGCCATGGATGAATTGCAGCAGTTTCGTCAAGTCCTCCTTGTCTACCCCTTGCTCAAAAGATCCATGATCCAAATGATGATAGCTTCACCGATTTCTCCCTATGAGATCATAGGTCTATTGCCTCAAATCATTCTCTGTTCCAGCACTACTTATGAGATCATAAGTTTGGTGTGATTCTCCATTTCCAGTCCCCTTTCACCATTAGAAATCTTTCTTATGTAGCCTTGGAGAGGCTTTAACCACCTGATATATCCTTGGGGAAGTTGAGGATTTGCCTCCTTCAGTTGAGGATCTGCCCTAAGATCATGGCTGGACTAGGGATTCGAATCCAACTACCTTCCAAGAATGAAAGGATCCTTCCCCCATTCATCTCAACAACTCAACTGCTACCCAGAATAGGTAGCGCTCCCTCAAAAGGGCCATCAGAGCATTGTAGTTCTTCCTAGTAGGCTTTAGGGGGGCACCAACGCTTTCAAAATCCATAGCGCTCCCTCAAAAGGGCCAGAGGAGCTTTATAACGCTCCCAGACAGTGTAAGGGGGAGCGTCGACGCTCCCAGAAGAGGTATAGGGGAGCACTCTCCTTCAAAAGCTCAGTTTCTGAGGTGCTTTCAGATGGCAAAAGGTTTGCAATCCTGCTGACTCATTTCTCCTCTTCCAAATCAAATTTTTGAGGTGTTTCAAGTGTCCTTCTCATGTCGTTATAGGCATGACATAGGCATCATGGAAACATGCTTTCTTTGACACTTGCGACACTTGTGAGCAACATGCGACACTTGTGGCCTTTGTAATGATGACACTTGTGACACTATCAAAGTGAGTATTTTTTATGTGTAATATTGATTTCATCAATAAATTTGTTCTTTACAGCACAAAGGAAACATGACCATGGGTCACATTGTATGAAGACAAAATAAGGAAATGTGACAATGATAGGAAATAATTCAAACGGTTGAATGGAAGAAGCATGTCTTATCCTAATGATTTAAATTAAAACATGCCAAAATTATGTCCCAACAGTTGAGTGGCTCACCAAATACAAGATAAATATGTGGTTTTCAGTCATAACCCTTGAGGAGAAGATCAATATGCACTAAACATAGCGATCAAGTGTAGAAACTTTTTAATAACCTCTATGAGTAGCATGTTCAATTTATAATATATTGCACATTTGAATTGTAACATGTATTATGGTTTTATTATAATAACAAGAACCATAAATGTGTAGATAAATTTAGGATTATAACAACAAGAACCGTAAATGTGTCGTTCACAAGAGTGCATGACTTTTATTGTACATAGTCGTTCATTTGGCGCATTGTTCTCTTTGAGGGATTTGTTGGCCCATGCACTGTGCGCATGCTTCCTTTAGTGATTTTTCGCATGTCAATTTTTTCCCAATTGTATAGTTTCTTCCTTTTGAAATGCATTTTAGTGCTCCAAATGAACTAATTATTGTTGGCATTGTTGTATTTTTGTAACCATTTGCATGCAATGTTGTGGACAAAATTTTAGTGATAAATAGATCTAACATATATCATTGAGCATGAACAATATGAAAGGGGGAAAAAATGATCTATATATCAATATAAAAATAGTAAATCAATCCACTTTACCTCTAGGTTTATATGCAATCATCTTTTCCCCTTGCTCTATGCTCCTCATATTTTCAACCAAGCTAGGAAACATGACTCCAACTAATGTAGAATATAGAAGAACCTATGTATTTTGGCATTGTAACTCTATGAATGATTATTCTTCCCCATGACCAATATTGTCCTTCTTTATATAGATTCATGGAAGAGGCTTTGCAAATATTCTAGATATTTTAGAAACCTATGGATACTCGGATGTTGTGATTTATAAGTCTCATGACATGAAGAACCAACTCATCCCTCACTCACCTCTTAAAAATGACTCAAATATATAAGGTTACAAGGGGTGTCACAAGTTGCACACTATTAACAAGTGACATGTCGTTGGTTTTCATATAGATGATTAGTGACACCCTTGAAAAACTGGTTGAATCCTGATTTGAAGAGTGTGTTTCATAAATCATCTTCTACCAAGTTCCTCTCGAACATGTAGGGTGTAAATTAAGGATATAATAAATACCCCCTAATGTGTAAGGATATGAAAGGAATGGATGGCCCAAAAACATTACAATAAATTGTCACCAATGTGAGGCAGTGTGAGGAGAGAGCAAAGAGGTTGAGAGGTCAAAGAGTACTTGCAATAAAAAATCAAGGATATAGACATGTATGGGCCATCCCCAAGGTAGACATACCTAGACTCAGAAGAGAATCAAATAATGACCACATTATCATGGCCACAAAATAATAAATGATTGACCCATGTCATCAATTAGATCATAGCCATGAGAAAATACAATGTCGATCTATATAACATCATATACATCAAGAAGACAACAATGATTGATGAGAGTGCCCCCAAAGTCTTCAAAGTAGTCATATGTAAGTGATATACTCCATCACAACTTGGGAGGGGTGATGTGAAGAAATTATGTGGCCCTAATCCTTGATGGTACAATTCTACAACATGCGAATACATGAGCCAATGTTGAGCATGGTGGAAACTATTTGATTATTGGTCATTAATGTATACCATTAATAGATGTCAAGGTACCACCAATGATAAAAATGGACCCCAAGGTATTTAGTAAAATATAGTGAGTGTCAATAGAGAATATAATATTGAACACTCATAGAATCGATCGATCATGAGTCAATTATGGAAACCCATGGTGAATCACAAGGAATCCTACCACCAGGGACTACAAGCTCCAAGGTCCTCGCTAGTTTCTAGGTCCCTACCCTAGATATGTGTTGAAGTTAATATGAAGAGATATGTTGAAGGAGGGACTTAATGTATCCTCAATCAATATACATGAAACATACACTAAGAGATGATGTGAATACATAGAATCACCAAGTGCAACTGACACAAGGGTGGCCAACACTGAAAGTCAAGAAAACAACAAATAGATGAATCAAGCTTAAACTGCCCTTGAACATATAACATGGAGTGATGATGTTAAGAACCAAATATCAATATAGCATAGAAAAACCTCAGAATAAGTACTCAACACCTTGAAAAAGAGAGAAATTTAGATAATAAGTCTCTTCAAGGGGGAAACCTCATTATGCCCACATAAATGTAAAATTACAAGATGATTCAAAATGAAAATGTCTCCTTGGTATATATAGGAGACTAGGAGGTATAATTACAACTAATGGACTAAAGCCGACATAAATAAAATAAAATTACTAATATAATAAGCCCCAATTAAGGGGTAATGAGACACTATTTAGGGATTAATATGCCCCTCCCCTTGAGACAAGTGTTGTCCTCAACGCTTGAGTAACTTTGGATGCTTTTGTATAAAAGACTCATCTTCCCAAGTGGAATCTTCAGCCGGTAGTTTCCTCCATTTAATGAGATAGTCTGAAATGGATCTATTCCTCAGTTGGCGAATTCTTGTGTCATTGATGGCTTCAGGCTCCAATATGATTTTTCCTTCCTCGTCAAGTTCTGGCAATATAGCTTGAACTGGGATCTTGTCACCTATAACCTTCTTTAAGAATGAAACATGGAAAACTAGGTGTACTCGTGAAGATGTAGGAAACTCCAATTTGTATGCCATAGTACCAATCTTTTGCAACATCTTATAAGGGCCATAGTACTTTGGTGATAATTTATTATCCTTCTTGGCTTGCGTGAGGGACATCTGTTTGTATGGTTGTAATATTAAAAACACTCAATCCCCTAATTCAAAACTTCTTTCACTACAATGTTGATTTGCTTGTTGTTTCATATGATTATGTGTCATGGTTAGGTTGTCCTTTAATATTTGGAGAGCTTGTTGTTGGTGCTCGATGTGATCTTCCACTACTTGAACCTTAGATTTTTATTTTAGAGAAGAAGTGGTGGAAGGAGGGTGGTATCCATAGAGTGCCATAAATCGTGTCATTTTTTTTGCAGTATGAAAGGAAGTGTTATGCCACCATTCTTCCAAGGATAGCAATTTGAACCATTGTGTTTGTTTATCAGAGACAAAGAAACGAAGGTAGCCTTAGAGACATTTGTTCACTATCTCGGTTTTTCCATCAGATTGAGGATGATAGGATGAGCTATGAGACAATTGAGTACCCAAACAAGAAAATAATTCTGTCCAAAAATGTCCAGTGAAGATGGGATCTTTGTCACTTATAATAATATTTGGCCTTCCATGTAGCTTTTGAACAGTCTCCATGAATGCGGTGGAAATTGTACTAAGCTTTGAAGGGATGAGAGAGTGCACAAAAGTGTGCATACTTGGTCAGTCTATCAACAATCACCATGATGAAACTCTTTCCTTCAAACTTCGGTAACCCTATGATGAAATCCATGGAAACCCCCTCCCAATGCCGACTTGGGATGGATAATGGTTGTAAAAGACCT
>WSFP011339898.1:0-37412 GCA_009831015.1 Picea engelmannii | reverse complement strand
ACACACACTTGCTCATGCATGAAGAAAATCAACTACTTGTGATGACCTTGCTATTGTCTCTTGCTGCTGTAGCATCAGTCCTCCATATAGTCTTGCACTAATTTTCTAATCAATCTCTATCTAGCTTGTTTCTTGTTTGCTTAACCCTTTCCATGAGCAATCCCCTCAATATATAGGAGGAGATAGATTAGTTACTTGGATAGGGAATGATCCCAAGATATCTGGAATGCCAACACTTGAATAACCATTCGAAAGCCAACTCACCCTTCTAGAAGATTCACTTCTAGAAGGTTCGAGATTCTTATCTTTTTCCCTTTTAAGAACATGTTCGCACCCTAATAATGAGTACAGTGCGAGAAGTTCACACCCCAACTTAATGTAGCTTGCGAGAAATAAGCATTCCCGCAGGTGAATATATAAGTAGCCTGCGAACATGCTTCAAAGTGTGAATTCTGGAAGAAGACAACTGTAACTTTTCTCAGGAAAGTGTTCTTGGTAAAGAGCTTGATTTTCCATCATCATGACATCATCATGATATCATCTCAATGACCAAATTTTTGGATAACATTGACCTCGCAGGGAAATGCGCGGAGGGCCTACAAATGAATTGGGTGAAGTACCTCATGAACCAGTTGGAACTAGATTGCAGGGAAGTACAAGATCAAGGATATGAGTTCCACTTCAGTTGGCTTCTAATCCTGATTTCTATCATTGGATGGGAGATGCCGGAAGGTGTGACCTTCCTGGACATCGAGCCCTTTGAACCTCTGGCTGCGAAGTTCAGTACACTATGGTATTCCAGTGACATGAACAAGAAATGGTAGTCAAATGTCATATTCCACAAATATTACAATCAACTAAAGTTAGCTATCTAGTCCGAGCCTCACATCACGCCCAATACTCTTCACAGGTTTCAACCTTTAATGAAATTTAGCATGGACCACCATTTCATTTATATTACAGTGCGTGCTGATGAGAAAAAGAAGAAACTTCAACATTACTACAAGATGACAAAGGAGGACTTATAAGAAATCACCAAGGAATGGTCGGAAAACCTCCTCATTCTAGCTGACCCTGTGGAGATGTTCGATTTAGACAGTCCAGAAACTGCGCTGGATACACCTGGACCTAGAAAGATAAATAAGACCAAAGAGGTCCATGATTTAGACAGTGCATCCATGAAATCCTCTTCCATCTCAACATATCAAGAAGGAGATGGCATGTAAGTTGAACAAAATAAACATGAGGTTACACTGCCTAGAGACGAGGAGGACCCCTCGAAGAAAAGGAAGGTTTCCCCTCCGAAACCTTCTTCTAGGAAGAAATCAAAAGCATCTATGACCAAAATGAATACCATCCTCACCTCCAACGACTTTGATTTCATCATAGCAGACCTGAATGATGCTTCACTGAAGATAGTAGAGAGGCAAGAAGCTAAGTAGGAGGAGGTGTTCCATCGGGTTAAGGACTAGCTCCAGGGAGTGCAATAGACACTACAATTCAGTCGCGCAATATCCACTGCACCTCTGTTAGCAGGAACATTAGAACTGGGAGTTGAGCCATCTCAAATCCATCACATCGCTGATACAGTCAAAGCTCACCTTCAAGGACCTTAGGAAGAAATAGTGCAAGCTACCCAGGCTTTGCCACAAGTACAGGAAGACCTTGTAGAACAACACAGTACTGCAGACCGGGAAAATATTTCTCTGCAAGTGAAGTGGGATGATGAAAAATCCTAACTGTAACAAAGCAAGGAACAGTTTCTCGCAGAGAAACTCGAAGTAAAGGAAATGGTTCATAGAGAAATTTGCTCTATGACAATTGTAGAAGTAAAGACTGAAGAGCAAGTTCCACAGCAGGTGGCACAACTTGAAGAAGTAATCTATCAACTCTAGCAGTGCGTAGAAGACTTGGAGATCTGCACTGTGCCCAAGACCCCTCAAGATGTAAGAGACCAAATGGAAGCAACTACCCGTAGTGCAGTTGACAGAGTAAAATATCTTGCCTTGGAGTGCAAGCAGCTGAGTATCCGCAACGCCCAAACATATGAGAACCTCACCAAGAATACGGAGTTACAGGCATTAGAGTCGCAGCTTAATGAAAAAAATTAGCACGTAAACACACTACAACCACAGTTGAAGGCCTTGTTGGCCATGGAAAGAATGAAGCAATCTCAGGAGCAATGCAATGCCCAACAGAAGATCCTTACGATTCAAAGCAGAGTGATGGAAGTAACTCAACGACTTCAACCAGTGCGAGATAAGGCATGCCAATTATTCACAGAGGTTGAAATCTGAGGAGCAGAGATAGAGTAGGTTGTCATCGTAGTAGAAAAACGCCTAGAAGGGCCCGTGAACAACGCAATGATCCAGGCGTTCACCGAGTAAGAGGTCATCGTACAGTAGCAGGTCGAAGAAGCTCGATCCAAGCTCGACACCTTCGAAGCAGAACTGATCAGACCAGAGTGACTTGGGATGAATCATAGGTGAGTGTTGGGGGCATGTTGGCCCTTGACGAAGTTTTGGGAGATTCTTGGTCATATTGACCTATTTTGGGACTTCGACAGCCTATTGAAGGAGGAGCGCAAGATGAAGCAGAGATCAAGGGATCTCATCCCATTTTTGGGTCCTTTTTGGGTTTTTGGGATTATGTAACGGGATTGGGATGTTGGCCCATGGATTTACCCATGCTTAGGTCTATGTTGTAATGTATATATAAAAGGCTAGGCAATGTAAGAAGTAGTCAAAAAGTGCATCTATTTGATTTGAATGTATGCTAAGTGCAAGTAGGGTTTGTAAGTGCTTCATGCATGACTGTAAGAGACTTGTAGAGTTAAGTGCAGCTCCTTGTAATAGATTGTGGAAGGCTGAGTGTTGTAATGCAAGGAAGAAGGATCTAGAAAGCTGCGTAGATCTTCTATCCTGTGAGGAGTAGGGTTTTTATGGCTCTGTTCTTGTATATGATTGACTGAAGATAATAAAGAAGAATATTTGGTGGACACAGCCCCAGGGTGGGGGTGAACCACGTAAAAACTGTGTTGTCTTTCTTTGTGCTTGTCTTGATATGTTTATGTCTTATTTACTAAGTTCTTAGAGATTATTAGATAGATACACTTATTCTTAGTGCTAATGATGTATAAGAATGTTAGATCTGATCTATATGAATTTGTTAAGTGCTTGATTTGCTATATATGACCTATCTATTGATGCTAAGTGCTTAAGTACATTATATCAGTGTGAATGTCGTGAAGCCTTGTTTTATCAGCGAAGTGATTATTGATTGTATATTGAGAAACTAACGGTGTTAAGTTATTTATTCAGTAGTATAATCACATATCTATGTCCTAGATAAGGTTGCAGACACCTGAGTCTTGCAACCACCCCTTCCTCTACCTCAGGTGATACTTCATATGCTTTGCAGGTGTTTCCGAAAGGGCTGGTAGATAGGGCTTTGTTGGTGTGTTGTTGTAACGTTAAACCCTGGGTCTGCCCCTGTGCCAACAAACCTCATCTCAACAGAGGTTGTCAAATAGTTGGGATTGTTGAAGACACCACACCTGCAACCACACAACATCGGGTGGCTTTGCCAGGGACGATATCTCTGTGTCAACCAACAATGTTGATTTTCATACAATATCCAACCCTTCGAGGATGAGATATTATGTGATGTTTCCATGTTGGATGTGTATGTTGTTCTCTTGGAAAACCATATATGTGTAAGAACCATGTTGTTTATGCGTCTCAACCCTATAGTGTCATTGTCACTCTAGGGGGTAATTTCTACAGAATACTAGAGGTAGTTCCAACTATTGTCCCACCTAAATAGTGTCGCAAGGTAGTATCTCATACTACAAAATTCAACTTCTTCAAAATCAGTTCAAAAGATGAACTGAAGGAAACTACAACCACTACAACCTCGACCCAAGAAACTTATATCCAACATAAGGAGGTCGATAAGGTTGCAGAAAAGAACAAACATTTCTTCTACACAGAGTCATCTCATGTAGCTCAACTAGTTGAACAGACTTAACCTCACCAACAATAGGTTTGTGACATCCTTCAACAAACTAAGCAACACAACTTCTCCAACAAGGAAAGCATTTCACCAAGGTTCATGTTCATCAAACGCTTCCCCCTCTCCCCCGGGAACTCAATGCAATGGAGACCATTACTTCCTAAATAGGGAGGATTGATACAGGTAGATATCGGTGGCCACCCACCTATCCCACTGGCTCAAAAAATAATTTTCCACCTTCGCAGTTTTTCAACAGTTTTTTGAGGCCGTTTTGAGGCCCTAAATGACGTTTTTTGGGGATTTGGGGCCCAAGCGACTAAGGAAGGCACTTTCTTTTTCTAGTTGAAAATTGTTCTTCTCAGTTATTGTTATATCAAGATTTGCCTCACCCCATGAGATGTTGCACAGAAGGCCTTTTTCCATTTCCCCATGCAGACTTTTCATCCCTTTTTGCAAACCCCAGAGCTAAAAATACATTTTTTCCACATATGCGCACCTTGCATACTATACAACATGTGTATATGTAGGTTGCACCACTACAACCCACATACATCCAGAAATGTGCCCAAAATGAAAAATGGTGTCGGGTTTCCATGCCACGATAGGAGATCAATGATGCTTGGCCTTCCATATACTGGAAACGTTTTGACTCGACCCTTCAGTTCCACTTGAAGGTTATAAATGGGCCAATTTTGAGCTATGGAAAATAAGAGAAAGAATTCAACTTTGAGAGCAAAGTTACTATGGAGGAATTATTCACTTCAAATTGAGTCTGCATCCCTTTGTCCTTTAATTCTAAACATAGTGTTCATCCCCCAAACTATTCTCTTATTGAGTGAGAACTCCATTGTCTCTCTTACATGAGCTTGCCTTTGGTGGAGGATTGAAGTGTTGGAGGCCCATTTGGAAAGAATTTAGTTTCTCGGTTCCAAATCATGTTGACACGGAAGTTTGGAACTTATTCACTTATGTCGATTATATCTTAATAGAAATACTCTTTTCTTGTCCAATTGATATTGTGAAAATATTTGAATTATTATTCCATGGGCATATTTGTTACGTATGTTAATGGATTATGCTATTGAATGTGCTAACATCATATATTATCACCATATTCTTTCTTTTCTTGGTGTTTGAGGACTAGTTGCAGGTATATTGCTTTGGGTCGAGTGCTCTATGGTGAACTTTATCGAACATTTGAATGAGCTAGGCCTTTCATCTTGTCTTGATATCATATTCATTTATATAGAATACTTGGGAATAGAGTTCATTTATGCAGTCATTTCCGTTTGTTTTCGTTTTCCCCTATCCATATAGAGATTTTCTTCGTAATAGAATTGGTGACCATACTGGGGATTGAATCTTCTTTATTGGGGTTTGGAGTGTTTTTCTCCTTAGATTTCTCTCGTTCATATTGTGTTTCTTGTCGTATCATTTCTTGACAACCTTTGTTCACTCCGGGTCTGAGTCTTTTAGTCATATCCTTAGCCTAGCTGTGTTTTTGACACATATACGCGGGTTTTGCTTGAAAATCACGTACATACATGTGTTGTCCTTCTGTATGTTGCGTACATATGCACTTTTCCCTTGAAAATTTGCATACATCAACCTATTTTGATTGTTTGTTGGGTTTGGTGGTTGTTGGGTAGGCTTTGATGATTGTTGAATCTTCTTGCGTCTCTATAGTGATTGTTAAGTGTCTATGGGATGACAAGAAACCTGTCTTTGGTTGAATTTTTGGGTGGACTCTTTTTCTTCATATTTTCATTTTGATTATCCTTGTACATTGGGCTGGGTGTTTTCCTCCTTGGTATCTGACTTGAGTTGTCTCTTTCTATACATAGTAGAGTCTTTATATATCAAGTTGTTGTTCAGTCCATGCATTTTCATTTTTCTTATATTGAAAATACAAAAATATTAGGCATTTTTCGTTGATTGGCATATTGATCTTTTGAGTTTTTGTCATTTATCTTAGTGCATGTAAAGAAAGATTGCATTTTTATTCATAATTGAAGAGTTGAAATTGAAAATTGCATTGTTTTAGGAAGCATATCATTCATTGAAAATTGAAGTTAGGACTTTGCATTGTATTCATATTTACTTTACTTGCTGAGTCATAACATCACCAGTTTCACGACCACACCTTTGTGAGTAAGAACGACCATTAAAATTAACTCTATAATTTAAAATTGATTAGTAACGATCTTATTTTCTAGGGTGCACAAACTATTTTGCGATTTGATGCCTTGGAATAGGATTTTCTGAGTAAACTTATCCAAGGCTATTAAATCAACATATGTGTCTGACTAAGGGAGTGGAGAAATCCATTGTATAATCGGTAAGATCAAGAGGCTCCTCTTACATCGTAGTTAATCACGAAGTCACACAAGGTCGGTTGAAGGGATATCCCCCTGATACCTTCTTAGCATCAGAGATATTTATGGGGATCTATTCGTATCTAGGGATCTTTCTAGCTCTCTTACCTTCGTGAGAGGTGATGATTTCAAGGTTTTCGGATTTGTTACCCCACCAATACAGTGGACCTAACTTAAGACTTCTCGCCTGTGCATTGGTTATATAGTGGTTTCTTAGTTTCTTGACTTAGGTTCCACATACGTTACTTGTAGGGGTTATTTTGTAGGTACCCTGTATCAGATAAGGGTCAGACAACACACAGCCTTCATAGAGGATTACCTCTCTGGGGGGATCTAACCGACTAGTTGTTAAGCCCACGAGGGCCCTTATAAAATATTTTGTTACCTCTGATCTTTAACAGGGATTCTTGGGCCCCTCTTAGGCGAGGCATAGATACTTTAGGGAGGGAGGCCCCTTTCAGCCACTTTACCCTGTTTTTGTGCATATTGGTCGTTCGATTATTTGTTTGTGTGCTCTTTGATTATTAGTTGACCTTAGGATTTTATACTAAGTTTTTGTTTTCATGGATAGTGGAGTGCCTTTGGCTCCCTCGTTTACCGCTACCTCCCCCATGATGTTCCCTCATTTAATTGGGACGAATCCATCCTCATTTCATAATGGTATGTAGAATTACGACACTCAGTCCATGCCTTAGGTCTCTAATCATTTTTCTCATGGTATGCCAGAAATTTCTTCAAACTTTCCACCCTTTGTCTTTCCTCCTTATTCTCCCTCTACGTTTGGTGGGAGTCATATCCCTCAAACAACTCTTACGGTAGGAGGTTGGAATATTCCTTCTTACAAATCCACTTTGCGAGGAGAAGGTGCTCAAATGGGTTGTCATTCTACTTATTACACTCTCTCCACTTATCCTTCTTCCACTATGCCGGTTCCTATGAACACTTTTCCCATGGATGAACTCCGTCATTCCTCTGGTGTTTCATTTGGGGGGAGTTATTTTTATAGTATGGGAAACCCCCTTCACGAATCTCCTTCGTCTAGGGGAAACATATATCCTCACATGAGTAACCCTGGTCATGTCACTTTGTCTTCACAAGAAGCTTCCTCAGTGTTGACTCTCTTACAACCCTTTATGAATCAGTATGGAGAAGCATACTATCCTGCTGGCAAGGGACATGGTATAAACTAGGATCCTTCTTGGCCTACAATTTCTAAAAACCAATATTTCCCAGGACCTTGGTCTCAAATGCCACAACCCACCGCTGCCACAAGTCTAGTCACTATAGGTCATACTGGAATTATATCACCAACCTCGACTAGTCATGTTGGAGATTGGGAAACAACCTATGCAACTCATGTTGAAGACCAACAACCAGTTGTTGCAAGTCATGCTAGGGGAACAAGTCTAGTCATTGCTAGTCACACTGTACTTCCATCACCAACTATGCTAGTCATGTTGGGGATTTATCATCAAATTTTTCTAGTCATGTTGAAGGTTTCTCACCAGCCACTGCAAGTCATGCTAGGGGAATTCATACGATTGGGAAGCCTAAATGTGTCAGACATAAGGCTAGATTCCTTTGAAGGACTTGCGAAGGAATTCACCTTACTTGTTTGTGTCCTGCTACTACATGGATACTGGAAGAATGGTTCTCACTTGAGGGCCCTTTAGGTTCTGAGTCATCTGTGGTTTCCCCACACTTTGTTCCTTATTTGGTTGATAAAAAAGTCATTCTGATGCAATCTTCGGCTAACACCCCTCTTCCTTTAGGGGTTGATGCATCCCTTTACCTTTTTGTCTCACATCCCATTAAACCAGTGGTCATGTCGATGCAATGTTCAACCAACACCTCTCCTATGTTCAGGGGTGATTCGTCTCTTGACCTTGTTGTCTTGCATCTTCTTCAACCAACGACCGTGTCGATGAAATGTTTGACTGACACCACTCCTATTTTGAGGGGAGATGCATCTCTTGACCTTTGTGTTACACATTATTTTCATTACCACTATGACCGTTAATGATGTAAAGATATCCATTGCCTTCAGATGGGTCAGTGACTTGAATTCCTGAAGAAAGAAGGAAGAAGAACTTTACCTGAGAGAAGAAATTAGATTTTCCTTTGTAAAAACCCTATTAAGGAGGATTTCCACAGGTTTCTCGATACATAGGGTGCGGAAATGCTTGATTTACATAGGTTTCACTATAGCTAGGTTACAGAGTTTCCGCATGCTGCATTATAGCTAGGGTGCAATGGCCTTCGTACGTGGGAAAAACAAGCATTTTATCAATGCTTCTAGATGGATAAGCTTCTATGGTGAGGTGGCCTCTGAATGGTTTGGATCTTACTCACTTTCATGATTTAGTGGGATCATCCTAACCTCCTCACCTTATCCTTTTTAGTTTATAAAAGGATTGGAGCTCTCATGGAGAAAGTTGGTTGGATTTGGCTTGGAAGTATTAGCTTGGTTAGAGTGGCTTTGAGTTTTTATTTTGTCAAGATCGATGTGAAATCTATAGTCTCATAATTCTTGGAGCAAGAAGTGTGCGGGAAGAAAGGAACTATTGGAAGGAACCTTACAACATAAAGGCATCTAGTTGTAATCTCTCTTCCTATTATTTAATATAATACATTGGCATGCTTCTTTCCCATAGAATTATCTTTATTTTATTTCATAATTCCTTGATCATATGCATAGGTTGTCATTGAATATACTTTTGCTACTTTCACTTTGGTTGGTTTGTGTCTCACTGGAGGATCAGTATCACAAGAGCACCGGAGCGAAGCAGGGACAACACAAATATAAGGAAACTATATCTAAAGTTATGCCATCCATTCCTTATTTGGTAGTAAATTCAATGATTGTAACTTAGGGAAAGCGTCATGTCCTGTCTTGTTTTGTTCTAGATCTAGGTGTATCTAGGGAGATTAGATTATGTATGCATTTACCAATTTATCCTACAACAAAATTGGCAACTCCACTGGGGAATGGATTGTTTTCCTAGTTTGCCTTTATTTCTTTCTTTGATTGCCTAGGTGTTGTTTTCTGAGTCACTGGGAGATCGAGGTGAACTCTTTGACTGTTTCACTTCACTAGAAAACCTTCTTAATTTTTAATTTTTTCCATTTTTGTTTGATTTTCGCACCTTGCTTTGAGGGACAGTGCGACAACTTGGGATTTTCGCACCCTACCTGTTTAGACCAGTGCAAAAACTCTGTACCCTACCCATATTTGGCTTGCAGAAATCAAGGATTTTCACACTATGTTAGTCTACAGCCTGCGGAAATGGTGAAATTTTTTATTGTTTGATGGTTTTTCCTTACCCAGACCTTGGATTTGGTTTTGGGGTGAATTTTTGGGTTTGATTATGATCTGTTTACAGTCTACTTGACAGCTTTGAAACTTCTTTTAGCTGTCCTTTCCTTTTTTTCTTTTGAAAGATTTAGTCTCTTGCTTTGAGTGTCTTTCGGTTACAAAGCCTTGTTTTTCTTTAGAATTGTTTAGTGAAAAAAAAAGCACTTCTTTTTTCTGAATAACTTGTGTTAAAGAGAAACTTTGTTTGGGTTGTTTTTTGTTTTGAAATGATTTGCTATTTCTTTTATCTATCTTTGAAAAAAATATATTATTTCTTTCTTTGCATTAGATTGGGGGCATCCTTGCATTTGAAGTAGAGAAATTGCATGATTCTTGGCATTTTTTGGTCTTAAATTCTCAAAAAATTTCCCCCTCATGGCCAGGGGGGGGGGCATGAATCGTGTATTGGTGTACAGTCTATTTTTCTCATTTCTTGAGAATATTGATATTGATGAGTCTAATTAAATTTTGGGACATTGTGCATCTAGTAATTAAAATGTTTTCTCCTTCTCGTAGCATAGCTTTCATCAAAATGAAAAGGTTACATATTCATCTCTTTGCATAACTTTCGAGTCAGTCAAAACATCATTTAGTCCACACCATTTTCCTCTTGGGTAACAATAGCCATAAAATAAAACTCTTATAAAAATTGATTAGAAATTTTTATACTTTATGGTAGCAAACCTACATTAGATTAGTTGTAGGGATTTGGAATAGGTGTGAAAGATAACTTTCTGAAGCTACAAACAAACATAGAATCTTGCGTTAGGGAGCGGTGAAATCCACTTATTACATTTTGTCCTGGGAATCCCTTCTAACACAAGGGTCAATCATAAGGTCACGTTGAGACTGGTAGAGTTACTCACCTTGCTTTGTTGGTCTTGGTGTAGAGATTGCACCTATTATGGGGGTCGCTTGAAGGTATACCCACAATGATGAGTGGAAGCATTTCAAGTTGATTTTAGGCTAGATACCTTGGCTTTGCACATGGATTGGACTATCGACTATTTCCCCAACCATCATTGTAGTAGTTGGTAACCTTAGTGGCCTATCTCTTTAGGGTATTTACACAAGGTGACTGTGGAGGGGCAAGTCTTCACAGTACCTGGAATCGACGTTGGCCAAAATCACTCGGGATCCTTGGAGGGCATACTCATGATTATCTGTGGGAGGTTACACCAGGGTGTAAGTCCCTTAAGTAGTTCATCAATGTAACTTTTCCACCTTCTCTATCTCAACCCCTTCTTACTTTGTTCCCACGACATTGGATTTCATCACCAACTAGTGTGCTCATTGTGAGAAGGTTTTATTTTCTTGTTTGCTTACTAGATTTTAAGTGTGTGTTGTTTGTTCTCCCTAGCAGACTCTAGGTTGGATCTTTATTTAATGGCATTAGTTCCCAGAATGACCAATGAAGGAACCCCTTTTCCAGGGGAACCTTTTGTTTTTCCCTCTTACAGAAACATTGGTCCTCCTCACATCGCTACTTTGAGCCTTCCAGGTCTCACTATTGGATTACCGATATGGTTGTTTTCCACTCAGGTAATCCTGAATGTAGTTAGTGCTTCGGTTGTCAACACTTCCCCGCAAGAACATCAACCTCATGTTGATCCTTCACCTTCTTCACCAGTAAGATCTTCTTCACCTTCTTCACTTGCAAGGTCTTCTTCCTTTTCATATTCCTCGCCGAGTGAAAGCTCTAAATCTAGTAACCCAGTGGATAAGAAGAAGAAGAAAAGGAAGAATAATAAGAATAAAAATAAACAAGGGTTCAAACTTCCAACCACTGTCGGACATGTTGGAAAGAAACCAGTTATTTTTAATCGTGATGGGAGTGTTGATGATGCCAAGATCACCCAAACAATTCGTAAGACCAAGTACCCTTGCAGGCTTTGTAAGGGTAGCCATATTCTACAGGATTTCCCTGGTCTATCCAAGGTTATAGAAGCATGGTCTATACACCCTCACCAACCCATGTCATCAACCTATGAACAACATGTTGATGACCTCCCATAAACTAGTCAAAATACCGTTGGGAAAAAGAAAACTAGAGTCAAGTTCCCATGTATGTTATGCAAAGGGAGTCATATAACTCACCTTTGCCCTCATATGGACAAAGCCTCGAAATTCCTGGAAGACATTATTGTTTCACAGCCGCAACTCCCAGCCACTTATCACAAGCTTTCTCTTGACCCACCTGTAGTTGATGGAACGATTAATCCAGTCCCGTCGTCGTTTAATCCGGTTGATCATGTCGTCAATCTGGTCACGTCCTTAGTTGAACCAGTTGACATAATGGTTGATCCGATCCAATCCTTGGTTAACCCCACTCTCCCTCTAGAGAGTGAAACCCAAGTGGTTGATCTGATCCCTTCCTTGGTCAATCCCTCTCTCTCATTAGAGAGTGAAACCCAAGTGGTCGATCCATTTCCACCCGTCGACCCAATTCTCCCATTAGAGAATGAAACCCAAGTGGTCGATCTGATCTCTTCATTGATCGATCCTACTCTCTCGCTCGAGAGTAAACCCGATACTTCCCACATTTTTCTCATTGATACATAATCCACTGTGATGGGGGGTATTCCTCCTTCTCCTATGGAACCCCCTCCAAGTAATGAGTCCATCCTTTTCAATTGGGGTTTGCTAACTAGACGTCACCTTCTCTCTCACATTCCTTTTGGGATTACAGTACAGGTTTGTGGTCAGGATGTTCCTCAGACGCTGATAGATGAAGGTGCGTCTGTTAGTATTTTTTCCTCTCTTGCTTGGCAAGCTTTGGGTTTTCCTCAGCTTGTGCCAGTTATGTAGAATATGTTATCTTTTAATAGAAGAACTAGTCAACCTTTAGGGACCCTTCCTCAGTTTCCTATAACTTTGGGAGGGAAAACTGTCTTTATTGATGTCATGGTAGTCCAAGACCCCTTGGATTTCACTTTACTCCTTGGGTGGGATTATGTCTATGCCATGAAAGCTATTGTGTCGACTCTTTTTTGTGTGATATCTTTCCCTCACAATGGAAGAATTGTGACTATTGATCAACTTTCATTCATCGGTCCTGATTGGATTACCTCCCTTAGTGTTTCTTATATGCAGACGGTATTGCCCCTCCCACAGGTAAATTATGTGGCATTTTCTCCCTTGCCTTCCACTTCCGATGTTAATGACTTGGATCCGGTAGTTGACATGGTGACCTCTTTAGTAGGGCTATTGGAGCCTGGCCTCCTTACCCCTTTCGTGACCCTCAACATGTGTTCCTTCCAGAGTGTGTTTCTTCCGTCAAATGAAGTTCTCTTGGAAGCCATGACCAAGTTTTGTCCCTTGACATGGTGGCCTTCCAAAGCATTGTCCTCTTGGAAGTCGTGATCAAGAAGAGCCTTGAGCATAGTTTTTTGCTTTCAATCTCATTAAAAAATGAAACCAACAGAGGATGGTTTTCGCGTCTCTGTAGAAACCTCGTTAAAAAATGAAGCAGAGCTTACGAGCATAGTTCCCGTTTCTGTGTCAAACTTGTTAAAAAATGAAACAATGGTTTAGGGATTATACCTAGATTCATGAGCATAGCTCTTCTCATGTGTCAATCTCATTAAAAAATGAAACAACTTCCCCCTCTCCATTTGGGTCATGTCCTACGTATAGTATTTGAAGCTTCATTTCATTCTCCTTTGTGGTTGGATGAAACAAAGCTTGGGGGGCATTTTTCTCAACCTATGGACTTTATACTGAAGTTAAACTGCTAGCTTCTCAAGCTGGGGGCTGAGTACCAACCATGAGAATTTCTGAACCATGCGTTGGGAAGTCTCAATCATAGTTTTCTATGGTTCAAGCTTGTGTAAAAATGAAACCAAGTCCAAGCATAGTTTCGGCTAGTTTTAAGCTTGTGTAAAAATAAAATTTATCCCAAGCATAGTTTCTTTTGTTTTAAAGCTTGTGTAAAAATGAAAACAATCCCGAGCTTAGTCTTTGTTCTTTCTCATGCTCAAATACATGAGAATAAGTTACCGATATTAGTCTTTGTTCTTTCTCGTGCTCGTAAATACATGAGAATAAGTTACTGAGCTTAGTCTTTGTTCTTTCTCATGCTCATAAATCAATGAGAATGGAACCGAGTAAACTTTTATCACTTGTTTGGACTCATACAGGTTATACGAAAAAGTAACCCCCTAGAGTTCCCTTTAAGATTTTTTCAGACTCTCTAAACATGAAAAGATTGTAGAGCGACCTTGTTCTTTTCACACTTGTAAAAGTATTTGAAGAAAACATTTGATGGGCGGTAGGTTCTCACTTTTTCAGTCTCATCAGATTAATTTACAAAAAAGGAACTGAGAGAGTTCTCTTTAAGTGTTTTTCAAACTTTCTAAACATGAAAACCCATGAGTTTTATTTCCTTGGACTCATTAAACAAACATCGAAAGGGCCATATGTGATCGAACCACTCCTTTCTAGGGTTTGTTAAACATACTTCACGAGACTCATCCGAAGGATGAGATTACATTTCAAGCATATTTTATCTTCCTCAATCTTGTGTAAAAATAAAGAGGTACTCACTAGTAATGGTGGGGGGGAAATTGGGAAAGAAATGTGTCTAAACCTGTATTCTATGGAAGATTTTCTTTTGAACATGACACCCTTTCACTTGCCTTGCATCTAGGTTGGAAAATACACTTGTCTCTTGATCATACTCCTTTATAAGATTACAAATTGGTCTGCGATCCCTATTGTTGAGTCAGTTTTTCCAAGACAGTTGTCGTGTCGTCAATATGTTCAAAAAATAAACTCAACCCAAAAATCCTTCTATTGCATCAGCCATTTCTACAATCCTTAAACCTTCTATTGCATTGTCCATCCTTGAGTCAGTCCTGAATCACTTGTTACTCTGATCTACATCAAATCTTGTTACCCATTTCGTGCCATTGATGGGGGATACATTAAGGCCCTCCTGTGACGAGTCTTTTCCTGTCGACTTCAACTCATTATCTAGGAATTATACTTAGAAACTAATTAGTACCTTGGAAATTGCATGCCTCAATGGAAGGTTTCCTCACTTTCTAAAATGGGTTTTCATTATTGACCCTTGATCGGGAAATTTCGTCGAGTGTTCGACTTCAGCTCATTAATTCACACTCATTGGATTGTACTAGTGTACCTTGGGATTCATTGACATTAATGGTGATTTCCCCCACACTTGTTAACAGTATACACTAATGACTGGTAATCAAGTGGTTTCTACCATGTTTGACTTCAACACCTGTAATTGCATGGTTTGGTTCATACTATAGAGTGGTGGAGATGAAGACCCTGAATCTTTCCTAACAGATTCAGGTTGCGTTTGGATTATATTCATTTTGTATTGTTGCATAGATCCATATTGTATGTCTCGTGGCTATGTTTCAATTTGAGTCCTTAACACATAGATCCACATTGTATTTTTGGTGGCTATGTTCATACTTGAGTCATATTGGCATGGATCCACGGTGTATGTTTGGTGGCCATGAACTGTCTTACCTGACATGGATCTTTGCATGTTAGCATTTATGCTTTGAGTCATTTGTATTATGAGTATGGGAATCCCTATCTCAGTGATGATATATTATTGTATTGTATTTCCTTGTTTGTTGGCAGGTTTTCAACCGACGTGTTCCTTATTCCCTACACACACTCAACAAATTATAATAGCTATCACTCTGTTCTAACTTCATACTTTGGGGGGCTCTTTGTTACACATTATTTTCGTTACCACTATGACCATTAATGATGTAAAATTATTTGTTTCCTTCAGAGGGGTCAATGGCTTGAATTCTAGAAGAAAGAAGGGAGAAGAACTTTACCTGAGAGAAGAAATTGGATTTTCCTTTGTAAAAACCCTATTAAGGAGGATTTCTGCAGGTTTCTCTATACATAGGGTGCGGAAATTCCTGATTTTTGCAGGTTTCACTATATCTAGGTTGCAGAGTTTTTGCAATATGCATTACAGCTAGGGTGCGATGACCTTCGTATGTGGGAAAAACGAGCATTTTCTCAATGCTTATAGAAGGAGAAGATTCTATGGTGAGGTGGCCTCCGAATGGTTTGGATATTACTCAGTTTCATGATTTAGTGGGATCATCCTAACCTCCTCACCTTATCCTCTTCATATTATAAAAGGAGAGGATCTCTCATGGATAAAGTTGTTTGGATTTATCTTCGAAGTATTATATTGGTTAGATTGTCTTTGAGTTTTGCTTTTCTCAAGATAGATGCCAGATCTAGTCTTAGAATTCTTGGAGCAAGAAGTGTGTGGGAAGAAATGAACTATTGGAAGGAACCTTATGACATCAAGGCATCCGGTTGTAATCTCTTTTCCTATTATTTAATATAATACAGTGGCATGCTTCTTTCCCATAGAACTATATTTATTTTATTGCATAATTCCTTGATCATGTGCATAGGTTGTCATTGAATATACTTTTAATACTTTCACTTTGGTTGATTTGTGTCTCACTGGAGGATCAGTATCACAAGAGAACCAGAGAGAAGTAGGGACAAAAAATATATAAGGAAGCGATATCTAAAGGTATGTCATCCATTCCTTCTTTGGTCGTAAATTCAATGATTGTACCTTAGGGAAAGCATCATGTTCTATCTTGTTTTGTTCTAGATCTAGGTGGATCTAGGGAGATTAGTTTATGTCCACATTTACCGATTTATACTACATCACTTGGTGTCTTTCATCCTATTCAACCAATGGTTGAAGAAGTGGTCGTGTCGATGCAATTTTCGGTTGATCCTACTTTTCTAGTTCTAGTTCTATACCTTCTATACCATGTCATTAGCATTTCTGATATTGCACCTTCAAAGTCTTGAGGAAGTTCCCTTGATTGGGATGGTCTTGTGGGGTATCAAATGCCCCCATGTATGTATTTTCAAGTAAGAGACATTATCGGATATATCAAGGAGACGATAACCTCCTTTGATGCAGGAGCATCTCTTCATGTCAGCCAACCAGCCACATTAGTGGTTTCAAATCGCATGCTGAAGAGAGGCGCAACCCTCATTTTCAATTTTGAAATTGAATGTAATTAAATGTTTTAGGATGTTGAGCCAAGAGGTCATGCTTTGCACAGGCGTAGAAGTAGGTAGGCCTTAAATGTTTGAAGGCTGAGATCTAGATCTGATTCTGGACTAGACAACCCATTCAATGTAATTGAATAGGGTAGGTGAGATTGGACAGAAGAGATCGAAGAGCCCTCTCATGTAAAAGATCAATTTAAATCTCATTTTAAAGGGTTGTAATAGAAGAGAGTATGCACAAGAGAGAGAGAGTGTGCAAGAGAAGGATTCGAAACTCTGTTGAAGTTCGCACTCAAGAACACCTTGTAAAAACAGGCATTTGCCATTTAATATAAACAACAGTTTTTCCTGCATATTTCCTGTGTTGAATGAATGTTTGTGTGTTCTATTTATGTTGTAGATGTATGTTGTAGGTTTGCATTTGCAGGGAGTTGTTTGATTTTCAGGCTTGAGAGGTTCTTTATGGTTTCATGCCAGGAGGGTGTGACAGAGTACTGCGGTCTCTGAATACCAGTGCATAGAAGAACTTCTAAACTCTGCGGATTTAGACAAAGACGTGCCAGGAGGGCACAGCAGTTGAAATCATCAACTCGAGGAATACCTGTGAGGTTGTTGAACACCTTACGAGGCAAGGCTGTGTAGGAGAAACACAGTTGCAGACATAAACTCTCTTTGAGTTTTGTAAAGCTCTGCCAAGTGGGCATTGAGCCAGTGCAAGGAGTGCACAGAAGGAACTTTGTTGTGAGTTCAGATAGAAGATAGAAGCTCTAAGGAGTTCTGTATAACTCTGCCAGGAGGGAATTGAGCTAGTGTGCGGACACGCACAAGAAGAAAGAACTCTTTGAGTTTGGATATTGAAGAAGAGTCCACTGAAGGATCTTTGCAAGGTTGTTGAACACCCTGAAACACTCAGCAATAGGTTACTTGAGTGAAGGATAGCCAGGAGGGCATCCAAGTTATCCATCTGAAGGAGAATGGAAAAAGGACAAAATCCCTTAGAGGCTTGAGTATCTGAAAAGCTCAGAAGAGATAACACTTTGTGTGCGAAGACCCTGCAGGAGTGCAGAAGTCAAAATCCTTCAAGGATTTGGGAGTAAGCTCAGGAGGAGTAGCATTTTTATACACGCAGGAGAGAACTCAAAGTCGTGGAGCTCGCAGAGGAAAGAAGGAAAAGGTCGAGGCCTTAAAAACTTGAAATTCTTCCAAGTGTTGGAAGAAAAGCGCCGAATCTCGGGAGGAGCAACAACTATCGTTGGATTAAGCCGAAGAGATATGGACCGTTGAATATTTCACATCCAGGGAGTAGTGGAAGAGCGCACAGAGCCGAAAAGATTCTGACCTGTTGGATCTCACTCACAATAGCCGACAGTCGTCAGATCTGTCAAGAGGAGCTCAAGGTTTAAACCCTCGAAAGCAGAGTGAAAGTCCCGAAGGAGTATCATATCGGGAATTTGGTGTTCATGAGTTCGGGAGTACGAAGAATGAGAGTTTGGGCCCTCGACATCAGAAATTGTGAAAGGGAGAATTAGATCTGAGCCATCCATCTACGGGAGGACATGTTTCATGGAATCGTCCGTTTCAGAGATTCGGGCACCGAGACTCATAGAGGTGAGCATCTTGACTTCGCGAGTAGCGAAGTCCTGAAGAAATCTGAGTCGTCCGTTGGAAAAAGGATACATGTCATGAGATCACCCATATCGGGGATTTAGACATCGAAGGTTAGAGAAGGAATTATTTCGGCTTCACGAGTCATGAACTCACAAGAATAGATCAGGACCGTCCATCTGAGGAGGATAGGTGGCATTGATCGAAGGATCGACGGAAGTGCCGAAGAAGTCTGAGTGCAAGCTTTGCAAACTCGGAAGTTCCCAAAGTGAGAGCCCAGGAGTTGGGTAGTCCAAGTCGTGAGTGGCGAAGTCACGAGAAGATCAGGACCATTTGTCTGAGAAGGATAGGTGGTAGAGATCAAGGGATCTCGTGAACTAAGAGGTTCGCAAGGTGGGAGCCCAAAAGGTTAGGTTCTCTAAGTCGTGAAGTTGCGAAATTGCAAGGAGCAAGGACAGTCGTAGGATCCAGGTCATAGAGGACCGTTGGATCAGAGCCTCATCATGCGTATCGTGCATTTGAGGGTTTTGAGTTTGAGTAGACCTATTCTCGACATTAAAAGTCATGAAGTGCCGGAAGTTGGGCATGAAGGAACACGTGGTGGAACCATAAGGTGGGGCTCGCATGATTGACAGGTGGACACGCATCACTTGGAGAAAGGAGTCAACACTCCGTTGACTTCTCGCATCTCGGGGATTCATGAGATAAGAGCATGAGAGCTCAACCCTTTGACTTGTGAAGTCGTGAAGTTGCGACGGGAGCTAGCATTAATCCTATCTAGTGCTCACGCGTGGAGGGAGCTAACAGAGGAGGAGCCATACCCGTATCGACATTTCAGGTATCGCAGGATTGAAAAGGAGGAGTCAAGGGCTTCGACTAATGAACTCGTGAGATTGTGATTTGGGACAAGTGCCTTCGGGAATAGGCCTTGGTCATAGCATTGTGGTCGCTTGGGAAAGGTGGAGCTCGCTCCTAGTGCTATTCGCACAGGGGAGCTTCCAAAAAGGACCCGTGGATTGATAAACGAATATTCTAGTAGGGAGTCGAAATAGTCACTTCAGCTCATGAAGTGAATGAATGATCCTTAAGACTGGGAGGTCACACAGAGACTCTATCGAGGTAGAGGTGGAATTTTCATCAAGTGGTATCAGATCCTGAATCTTGTCTGTAGATTTCATTCAAGGGAAGTTGGAGGCGAAGGAGCACTCTGATACACATCAAGTGGTATTAGAGCCTGAATCTTGTCTGTAGATTTTAAGCAAGGGAAGTTGGAGGTGAAGGAGCACTCTGATACACATCAAGTGGTATCAAATCCTGAATCTTGTCTGTAGATTTCAGGAAAGGGAAGCGAGGAGAAGGCAAAGGGAGACAGAGTGCTAGAGACTCTGTGAATGATTGCTTGCAAGTGAGCAGCAGGTTTTCCAAGAGAGAAGACAAGGACAATGAGATGGCTATTGAAGGTCGTAGATATGCTAGAAGGAAATACCCAGAGCTGATGAGAAAAAAAAAAATTGATGAAGATCTCGCTGATATAAGGGTGGAGATAGAAAAGATTTCATTGCGGATGCAGTAGAACGCCAGGTCAATATGGGTATACGAATGGCCCATTAGGAAGCTGAAGATCGAATGGCCAGTCAAGGAGTTGATGTCTAGAAGACAACATAGGCTGTTAAGAAGGTGGTTGAGGCATGCTAAAAACCTCAATAGACCAGAAGAAGAAAGGGTTCAGATATGTGAACCAGAGACCGGGAGAAATCTCAGTGATGCTGAGGAAGAATTGGGATCAGCTGAAGATCTCAAGGACTACCAGGAGGGCAGCCCAGAAATTCCCAATTGCTAGGAGGGAAAGGAGTTGAGATTTCTGTAGGATCTCATAGACTGTCATGAGGACAGCCGGGGAATTTCACATTTCCATATGGGCAATGGATCGAGATCGATGCGGGATCTCATGGACTGCCAAGAGGGCAGTAGAAAGTTTCCAATTTTCCAGGTGGGCATGGGAATAGAGATGGAACTATCTGAAAGTATCATGGGCTCGGAGGTAATTTCAATTCATCCTGAGGTGCTGATGAAGATGGGATCAATTGATCTCATAGTCTACGAGGAGGGCAATGAAGAAATCCCAATTTTCCAGGTGGGCAGGGATAAGAAGATGAGGCTACGTGAGGGTCTCGTAAAATCATAAGTGAGTTTGAACTAGCCTAAGGAGATGATAGAGCAAGTGAGCTTAGATTTGGATTTCGATCAACAGATGCAACTAACAAAAGAGGAGGATCTGAGGAATCTTCTAATGATTGGGGGAATTGAAATATTCCTACCATTTGAACAAGAGGAGGCAGAAGTCTGCGTTGCGGATGTTGAGGCAGCAACAACAGAAGTATGATAGCCAGCTGAGACTGTTAGGAAGGAATCATTGGAGAAAATTTGGGAAGCTTCCCAAACATAAAAAGAAGAAGATGAGCATTCTGAGGAGTGGCTCAATACTTTCATCTAGGAAGCTGAAAAGACTGCAGCATTTGAGCTTGCAGAAGCAGAAGAAGAAGAGGTAGACAACGTTAGTTTCGATGATCTGTATGAGCAAATTGAATCCCTAGAAGAGAGGGTGAAAGTGCATGGCATGCACATCCAACAGGTGAGGTTGGAAGCAGATGAAGAAGGCATGGGAGATCACAGTGATCTTCCCAATTGCAGAAAAAATTTGCAGTTGAGGAGACTGTAAGAACAGAGCCAACCATTGGAGAAACTGGATGAAGTGATGGAGATGATCAGGGAGCTAATGATCAGGTCACCAGAGACTTCCAGTGAGGAGAATCTGGGCAGAGAAGCAGCAACAGCAGTAGAATCAGCATCAACACAACAGAAGCAACAACGACAGAGATATGGAGCATATGAACAACTCCAAAAATTTGTTTGGGATCCAGGAGGATTTCAATAGCTGAGGGTGGAAGCATATGAGCAGGAGCTCATGAATTTTTTAGTTGAGGAGTATGATGCAGGAGCATCCTTCCATGTCAACCAGCCAGCCAGCCAGCCACGTCAGCGGTTTCAAATCGTGTGTTGAAGAGAGGCGCAACCCTCATTTTCAATTTTGAAATTGAATGTAATTAAATGTTTTAGGCTGTTGATCCAAGAGGCCGTGCTTTGCACAGGCGTTGAAGTAGGTAGGCCTTAAATGTTTTAAGGCTGAGATCTAGATCTGATTCTGGACTAGACAGCCCATTCAATGTAATTGAATAGGGTAGGTGAGATTGGAGGGAAGAGCTCGAAGAGCCCCCTCATGTAAAAGATCAATTTCGATCTCATTTTAAAGAGTTGTAATAGAAGAGAGTATGCACAAGAGAGAGTGAGTGTGCAAGAGAAGGATATGAAACTCTGTTGAAGTTCGTGCTCAGGAACACCTTGTAAAAACAAGCATTTTCCATTTAATATAAACAACAGTTTTTCCTGCATATTTCCTGTGTTGAATGAATGTCTGTGTGTGTTCTATTTATGCTGTAGATGTATGATGTAGGTTTTCATTTGCAGGGAGTTGCTTGATTTTCATGCTTGAGAGGATCTTTGTGGTTTCATGCCAGGAGGGCGTGACAGAGTACTACAGTCTCTGAATACCAGTGCATAGAGGCACTTATGAACTCTACAGATTCAGACAAAGACATGTCAGGCGGGCACAGTAGCTGAAATCATCAACTCGAGGAAGACCTGTGAGGTTGTTGAACACCTCAGGAGGCAAGGATGTGTAGGTGAAATACAGTTGCAGAAATAAACTCTCTTTGAGTTCTGTAAAGATTTGCCAAGTGGGCATTGAGCCAGTGCAAGGAGTGCACAGAAGGAACTCTATTGTGATTTCAGATAGAAAACAGAAGCTCTGAGGAGTTCTGTATAACTCTTCCAGGAGGGCATTGAGCTAGTGTGCAGACAGGCACAAGAAGAAAGAACTCTTTGAGATTGGATATTGAAGAAGAGTCCACTGAAGGATATTCACAAGGTTGTTGAACACCCCGAAACACTCAGAAAGAGGTTGCTTGAGTAAAGGATAGCCAGGAGGGAATCCAACTTCTCCATCTGAAGGAGAAGGGAAAAAGGACAAAATCCCTTAGAGGCCTGAGTATCTGAAAATCTCAGAAGAGATAGCACTTTGTGTGCGAAGACTCTGCAGGAGCGTAGAAGTCGGAATCCTTCAAGGATTCAAGAGTAAGCTCATGAGGAGTAGCATTTTTATACACACAGGAGAGAACTCAAAGTCGTGGAGCTCGCAGAGGAAAGAAGGAAAAGGTCGAGGCCTTAGACACTTGAAATTCTTCCAAGTGTTGGAAGAAAAGCATCGAAGCTCGGGAGGAGCAACAACTATCATCGGATTAAGCCGAAGAGATCTGGACCATTGATTATTTCACGTCTAGGGAGCAGTGGAAGAGCGCGCAGAGCTGAAGAGATTCTGAGCCGTTAGATTTCGCTCAGAATAGCCGACAGCCATCAAATATGTCGAGAGGATCTCGAGGTTTAAACCCTCGTAAGCAGAGCGAAAGTCCTGAAGGAGTATCATATCAGGAATTTGGCGTTCGGGAGTTTGGGAGTCCGGAGAATGAGAGTTCGGGCCCTCGACATCAAAAATTGTGAAAGGGTGAATTAGATCTGAGCCGTCCATATGCGAGAGGACGCGTGTCATGGAATCATCCATTTTAGAGATTTGGGCACCGGGACTCACAGAGGTAAGCATCTTGACTTTGCGAGTAGCGAATTCCTAAAGAAATCTGAGTCGTCCATTAGAAAGAGGATACGTGTCACGAGATCACCCATATCGGAGACTCAGACATCAGAGGTTAGAGAAGGAAGTCTTTCGGCTTCGTGAGTCATGAACTCGTGAGAAGAGATCACGACCGTCCATCTAAGGAGGACAAGTGGCAGTGATCAAAGGATCGACGGAAGTGTCGAAGAAGTCTGAGTGCAAGCTTCACAAACTTGGAAGTTCGCAAGGTGAGAGCCCAGGAGTTGGGTGCTCCAAGTCACGAGTGTCGAAGTCGCGAGAAGATAAGGATTGTCCATCTAAGGAGGATAGGTGGCAGAGATCAAGGGATCTCGTGAACTTGTAGGTTCTCAAGGTGGGAGCCCAAAAGGTTGGGTGCTCTAAGTTGCGAAGTTGTGAAATCACGAGGAGCAAGGACAGTCGTAGGATCTAGGTTGTGGTTCATTCGGGGGTTCAGAGTTTGAGCGGACCTCTTCTCGACATCAGAAGTCACGAAGTGCCGAAAGACGGGCACGAAGGAACACGTGGTGGAACCACAAGGTGGGGCCCACATGATTGACAGGTGGACATGCGTCACATGGAGAAAGGAGTCAACACTCCGTTGACCTCTCGCGTCTCAGGGATTCATGGGATAAGAGCATGAGAGCTCAACCCTTTGACTTGCAAAGTCGTGAAGTTGCGAAAGGAGCTAGAATTAAGCCTAGTCGGTGGTCACGTTGCGGAGGGCGTTGATAGAGGAGGAGACATACCCGTATCGGCATTTCGAGTATCGCAGGATTGAGAAGGAGGAGTCGAGAGATTCAACTCATGAACTCGGGAGATTGCGAGTTGCGACAAGTGCCTTCAGGAATAGGCCTTGGTCATAGTGTTGTGGTTGCTTGGTAAAGGTGGAGGTCGCGCCTAGTGCTGTTCACATAGGGGAGTTTCTGAAAAGGACCCGTGGATCGATAAACAAAGATTCCAGCAGGGAGTCGAAAGAGTCGCTTCAGCTCATGAAGTGAATGAATGATCCTTAAGACTGGGAGGTCACACAGAGACTCTGTCGAGGTAGAGGTGGTGTCTGCATCATCCTCTATCACTTTATCCTCCTTGACTTGGAGAGATTTAGGTTTTCCCAAGCTTATGTCATCTATTCGTAAGATACTAACATTTCACATAAGTCTAGCATGGGAGCCTTGGCCTCCCCCATGACATGCCACCTAAAAAATCTCAAGAGAGTCTGGTTTAATCTCTTTTCTGACTCGATTAAAACACAAAAAAAATTATTGATTGAATTTTTCCCTTTCACACTCGTTAAATTGGACTTGAAAGGTCGTGAGTCTTATTTAAACTCTTTTTCGACTCATTTTCAAAAAGAGAAAAGATTTCCAAGTGAACTTGTCTCTTTCAAACTCATAAATTGGATTTGAAAGGATGTTTATTTGGTACATGTTTATCCCTTTTTCACACCAATTAGACTAAGGTTACGAAAAAGGACATTTTTTGGCGTTACGTTGTGATTGCATCTCATGCCCTTGCTTGCAGTATTGAGCCTATATTCGGTTCTTGATTTTCATTATAAACCGTTTTCCTCAGTAGTTTTTCATCCTCAACCAAGCAGAGTCTTATTTATATCCTTTGCAACTTGACACCATATAGCTAGGAGGGAACAGTCTCCCAAGTGTCCATCTCCCACATGCACCTCCTTGCATTGAGCATAGGTATGTTGCACTGCTGGAACTAGTTTTGCTTACTTGCGACACTCATTTCCTCCTCTATATCATAGCATTCATTTGTCTATGAAAAACCAAAAAAGGATGAGCAAGAAGGGAGTATTATCTTATATTGGTAGCAGTTGTGTCCCCTTTGAACATAGAAATTTTTTATTGAGTCCACTTGTCATCATAATTTTGGGTCTAGCATGGCCTTGGGAATCTAATCTCATTATAGAGAGTTTTCTCTCCCGACTGTTTACTCTTCTAGTCCCTATGGAGAAATTAATTGATTCCTCTTGCATCTCATGGTTTCATCATTGAGTCTATGATGTCAGAGTCTTCCATATATCTCATGCTCTTGGTCAAAGGAATTCTATCAACCTGTGTCGACCATTCCATAGAACTCTTGACTTTGCATGTTGACCATTCCATACAACTCTTGACTTTTCAGAATCACACGGTGTTGTAGTCCTATTATGCACCTTTGTCCTACTTTCATCATTGGTAGGCAACATTGAACCCAATAGTTGACATTTCATCATTGTTCGTTGACTCGGTGGTTTCCCTTGTGTTCGACGACAAGAAATATATTCACACATTGGGATTCATGCAGTGTCTTGGATGCCATTAGCATTATTAGTGGTTTCCTCACCTTTGTCAAAAGTTTTCCTTATTTTCTTGTATTCAAAGGGTCTTTTCCGTGTACCTCTTACACTTGGCACATGCAAAATACGCACAGGATCGTTGGTTTGTGAACATTTTCTTCATCCAATTTCCTCCAAATCATGAAGCTCCTGCTTTGTACCTCATGTTGAATGATGAGAGATTCCTTAATGCTCTCCTTTCAGCGGGTCTCCTTCCATCTACTTCAGATCATCTATTCTGGAAAATAGACCTAGAGTCTTATGAGTTCCTTGAGGCTTGCAGTCATTAGTGGCAGGTTCTCTCGCCATCGATAGTTGGGAATACATCAATGTCTCATGATTAACGGATTCTTCAATTGTTCGACCCTGAATCCTTTACTCACACTTGAAATAATGTACTCATTGCCTTGATACCTACTTTCATCATCGGTAGGATGTCTCGCATTTGTTAACAGTGTACCTCAATGACTGGTAATCAAATGAAGTCTCATTGTGTTCAACCTCAACTCCTTTATTCACATGATGTAGACTTGCACCTTTGGGGGATTTTGTAGAAGACTTGAAGACATCAGTATGTGACCGCATCTTTCCTGAGATGTTGCTTCATTTTCATTGGACCAGTACCTATATGAATTCATTAATGATAGGAGATCAGATTGTACTCCATTGTATACAGATATCTTCATATTGATTTTGAGACTTGTTCTATTGGGCCTTGTTCATGACTATGACAGCCTTTGGCATGTAACAACATTTGTATTTTCCTATTCATGGACAAAGAGAGTTGTTTGGTATATAATTACATCGATATGCAGTGTAATTCATATTGGCAGCCATGTATGCAAAGTCAGTGCAGAATGTAATGAGCAACTAGTTCTTCTAGTTGGTTCCCGATCACTCCACTTCTGGGCTTTTTATAATGTATTTCATCCATTGTATATACTCCTCTGACCTCACACACTAGGGGTAATCTATTATAGAAATATTTTCCTCACCCCATGCAAACTTTCACATAAGGTGTTTTTCCATTTCCCCATGCAAAATTTTCATCCCTTTTTGCAAACCCCAGAGATAAAAATACATTTTTTCCACATATACGCACCTTGCCTACTATACAACATGCATATATGCAGGTTGCACCACTACAACCCACGTACATCGGGAAATGTTCCCCCCCCCAAAAAAAATGGTGTCAGGTTTACATGTCATGACATGAGATCAATGATGCTTGGCCTTCCATATATTGAAAATGTTCCGACTCAGCCCTTCAGTTCCACTTGAAGGTTATAAATGGTCCAATTCCAAGCTATGGAAAAGAAGATAAAGAATTCAACTTTGAGAGAAAAGTTACTCTAGAGGAATTATTCACTTCACATTGATTTTGCATTCCTTTTCCCTTTAAGTTTGAACAAAGTGTTCAGCCCCCAAGATCTTCCCTTATTAAGTTAGAACTCCATTGTCTCTCTTACATGAACTTTCCTTTGGTGGAGGATTGAAGTGGTGGAGGCCCAACTGGAAGGAACTTAGTTTCTTGGTTTTGAATCATGCCAACACGGAAGTCCGTAACTTATTCACTTCTGCTGATTATATCTTAATAGAAATACTCTTTTCTCATCCAATTGATATCTTGCAAATATTTGAATTATTATTCCATGGGCGTATTTTTTATGTATTTTAATGGATTATGCTATTGAATGTGCTAACATCATATATTATCACCATATGCTTTCTTTGCTTGGTTGTTGAGGACTAGTTGCAAGTGTATTTATTTGGGTTGATTTCTCAATGATGGAATTCATTGAATGTCTGGACGAGGTGGGCCTTTTATCTTGTCTTGATAGCATATTTGTTTATATAGCATACTTGAGAATAGAGTTGATTTATGCAGTCATTTCCATCTGTTGTAGTTTTCCCCTAGCCATAGATATATTTTCCTCGTAACAATTATACCTTTCCAACGATGTATCGAGCACCCCAAACTGAGTTTGTATGCAAAATTTACGCCCTCATGAAGTTGACGTATCAACTACCCCCATCGGGGCCCACACACCTTTTGGATTTTCATATTCCGAGGTTAGGGTTTTATATTTTCTTTACGTTAAAAAGGCCTTGAGAGCCCCATTGTAACAATCATTTTCTTTTGAATGCGAGTATCCATCACATCTCTTCCCAGAGATAAGCTTCCACCATTATAGCGAGTCTTTCACTCTGTATTTCTACAATTTTGTACATTTCACTCATTAATAGAAATTGTGTATTATTGTATATTTGTGTTTATGGTTGCGTCTCTGATATATATTTATGTTATATTATTGGATATCCATGATAAATCTATATATTTTTGTATTATATCTCTTCTCTCATTTCCTGCCAAAAATAATCCAAATCAGTGGTATCAGAGGAGGCTGCTCTTGATCATTTTTTAGTGCATATTCCCAACAAGGTCCGAGTATAGCAAGTTGGGTCTCGATATTGTCTCTCTTGAGGACAATCATTCTCGCACACCCAAGAAACCGTCCATGGAAGAAGAAAATAAAAATGACCAAGCATAAGATTCTATTAATTTGTTGCTTGAGCAAGCTCTCACATGATAGAGGTACAAAATGATGTAGAATTTTCCAACATCCTTCAATGCCTGTCAATAAAAAAAAGTTGCATCTTCATCAAGCGACCACTTTGGAGGCACCTTGCCTTTCAAGGTACAATTTAATTTTTGTATTCCCGTATTTGAAGGACAAATAGATGCAGATGCCCTATAAAAATGGTTAAATATGTTATAAGGTTATTTCAATATTCATAATTTATCCAACAGGGAAAATATCACCTTTTCACTACTTAAATATCTCCCCCATGTCAAACATTGGTGGGAAACTTACTTGGAGAAAATTTCCACAGAGGAGTCTGGAATATATGGGGTTGAGCCCACTTTGGAATTTTTTGTGGATGTGGTCAAGGAATAATATTACCCTATTGGAAACTATGATGACTAGTACATCAGATGGACCACACTATGACAAGAGAGGGGCCAAGTAGTGTAATATTTCACCAATACCTTCCATACCTTGTGCACCAAGCTGGGTATCAATGAATCTGAGCGACATCTAGTTCTGAAATACCATGGGGCTCTACATAGATACTTCCATAATGAAATGGATTTTTTGGAGATCTCATCACTGGGTGTTGCTTATTGATATGCTGTTAAAATCGAGCATAAATTTACGCACCAGAGAAAGTGAGAGTTTGGGTAAGAAAATCCTCAACAACCAAAGTATGGTAAATATGTCCTTAACAACTAGCCTTCAGAAAAATAGTCCAAGCCATAGGAAAAGAAGGGTAACAGAAAGAAGAAGAAGGCCACTAGAAAATGGTGTGATTTCCACAAAACCCTTGGAACAACACCGATGAATGTATCTCAAAATAATCATTGGTGGTCGATATCAAAGGCAAGGAGTCGAACCCTGATTGATAATCTGATTTAGAAAATACTGATAGAAGATAGATCATTGATGCAAACCTTGGCATTTTTTCGACAGTTTTTTGGGTTCCAAACTTTCGGGGCCGTTTTGAGGCCCTAAACGACATGTTTTGGGGATTTGGGTCCCATGATACTATCAATGGAACTTACATTTTCTACCAGAAAATTGTTCTTATCGGTTGTATCTTTCCAACGATGTATCGAGCATCCCAAATGGATATCGTATGCAAAGGTTACACCCCCAAGAAGTTGACATATCAACTACCCCTATTAGGGCCCGCAAACCTTTTGGCTTTTCATCTTCCGGGTTAGGGATTTATATTTTTCTTGTGTTAAAAATGCCTTGAGAGCCTCATTCTAACAATCATCTTCTTGTGAATGCAAGTATCTATCACATCTCTTCTCAGAGATATGCTGCCACCATTCTAGGAAGTCTTTCACTCTATATTTGTACAATTTTGTACATTTCGTTCATTAATAGAAATTGTGTATTATTGTATCTTTGTGTTTATGGTTCCATCTCTGATATATATTTATGTTATATTATTGGATATCCAAGATATCTTTGTACATTTATTTATTATATCTCCACTCTCATTTCTTGCCGAAAATAATCCAGATCAACCTCTAAAACATCTCATTGGTCCTCATATAATAGTGTAATCCTCTTATCATATGGGCACATTTTGATCTGAATTTTAAGAGGGTATATTGTCTAAATTCGGATGCAAACATCATAAATATATAAAGCTAATAGATTTTCCATGTGGATCAAGGATATGCCCATGTCCTCATTAATTAATTGGGTCGTCCATATGGGTAAAAGAAACTCCCACCTCTCCATTATTATATTGGGTTTTATTTTCCACTAATTAGTTAGTTGGGTAGTTATATCTATTATTAGTATAATAGATCTAACTACCCAACTAACTAAGTAGTGGAAAATAAAACCAGATACAATAACAGAAAGAGTGATTCGGATCTTGGGGGATGAGATCTAGATTGCTTGAATGCCAAGAGAGGAGGAGCTTAGACATGCCAATCTTGCATGAAAATAGTCACGTGGAAAAACATGTAAATGAAGTACTTGGGATGTGAGGCTGAAAGAGGATCATCACCTCTAAAACTAGTTACTAGTAAATCACTTAGCGCTAATTAATCTCATAACGAACAATAAAAAGTATGAGAGAATCCAAAATGAGTAACTTGATATTATGATAAGGCTTGCTAGGAATTTATATAGAATTACAAAATGGTCCATTGGACAAAGTAAAAAAGATCTCATTAAATGAGTCTTTATTATTAGTATAATATATATAACTACCTAACTAACTATGTAGTGGAAAATAAAACCCGATACAATAATGGAAAGAGCTCATTAAATGAGTCTTTATTATTAGAATAGTAGATCTAACTACCCAACGAACTAATTAGTGGAAATAAAACCCAATGAAATAATGGAGAGGTGGGACTCTCTTTGACCAATATGGACAACCCAATTAATTAATGAGGAGGTGGGCATCTCCTTGATCCACATGGAAAATCTATTATCTTTATAGCTTTATGACTTTTGCATCCGAATTTACACCATATACCCCCTTAAAATTTAGATCATTCCTCCCCCCTTGGAAAATGATGGTCCCCATCATTTCACCCATTTTAAAAAGATAAACCCCATTATCATACCATTATGATTACAATGTGAAAATACCCAATGAATACAAGCCAAAATGAGTAACTTGATATTATGTGAAGGCTTGCTAGTCCTTTATATAGCATTACAAAATGGTCCATTGGAAAAAGTCAAAAAGAGATCATTAAATGAGTCTCTATTGTTAGTATAATAGATCTAACTACACAGCTAACTAAATAGTGGAAAATAAAAATCAATACAATAATGGAAAGAACTCATTAAATGAGTCTCTATTATTATAATAATAGATCTAACTACCCAACTAACTAATTAGTGGAAAACAAAACCCAATTCAATAATGGAAAGGTGGGACTCTCTTTGACCAATATGGACAACCCAATTAATTAATGAGGAGGTGGGCATCTCCTTGATCCACATGGACAATCTATTAGCTTTATAGCTTTATGAATTTTTCATCTGAATTTAGACCATATACCCCCTTAAAATTAGAATCAGATTTCATTGTCCATCATCCTTCCTTACCTCATCAAGGAATGATGGCCTCAATAGCTCATAGCATCATTCCTTACCTAGTCTTCCCTCGCCTATTCATTCATGAAAAAAAATTAGTATGTATGATTATATAGCCCTGGATTCCAAAAACATCTTGTTATCCACTAGTGGGTGGAGTCCCATGCCCCCTCCCTCATTTATCCTAAATATTTTTCTTGACACCAATTTCCAACATGTGGAACCTCCCTCCCCATGACATCAATACAATTCGTTGTGCTGGTGGTATAACATATGGGAGGGGTCATCTCCCCACCCATTGGTATCCGATTAAGGTGGAAATTTTCTCGTTCATTTATCCTTATGAAATCCTCCCTTAGTTGATGAGGAATTTATTCATTTCACAACATAACTTTTAGCTCTTCATCTCCTAGGGTTAGGTTTTTGGATGTCTAGGGTTTTTGACATTCCTGTTTATAGTAAAAATTCCTTGAGAGCCTCATTTTAATCATCTTCTGGTGAATGAGCGCAACCATCACATCTCTTCTTAGAGATAAGCCGCCACCATTCTAGCAATCTTGTTTTCCGCTACATTTTACAGTTTCAGCTTATTTCCTTATTGAATAGAAACCAATTTTACTGTATATATGTTATTATGAGTTAAGCATCTTTTGATAATAATTTGTATTCATTTCATTATGCTCATAAAATTCGGATCATTGGGGTTGAAATCACATGATCATTTGAACCTTCTAAGGGTATGTATGTTGAATAGATGATTCTTCTATTATACCATCGGTAAAAATATGCTACGCACTCACAATTTTATGGAAATTATGATTTGTTTGTCTATTTTGTAGTGTCATTTTCCTTTTCCCATGTTTTCTTGTGTGAACCATGAATTCCCCTATGACCTGTGGCATGCCATATCAAAATTGTCTTCATTTGTATGTTGTATCACATCAAGGGAGATTCATATGGCTAACATTCCATGGTGGCCTCGAGAGACAACTGTGATTTTTTGTATGTCTGAGAAGGGACTACCCACGACTTTTATGAAGTTAAAAGTCCATATTCTAATTCACCTACCTAATGAAGTTGAATTAGTTAGGGTTGTCTCATGTAATTGGATGTTTTTCTTGGAGAATTACATGAACAAATTGAAGGCGTTTGTTTGATAAAGGGAAAAAATAGAGGGCTCTTTGGTAGAGGGGTACATAGTATATGAGTTGTTCTATTATTCTAGTGAGTACATCAAGAAAATTTACGACACACCAGGGGAAATGGTTTGGGACGACCAACGACACGAGGACAAAAGGAAAGGGGAGATACTCCAAACAAACAAAAAAAATATTCTTGATAAAGAGAAAGTCATTTATATTTTTTCAAATTTGTATGGAGAAATTTTATACACTGAAGTTGATAATATATATTTGATCTCATACTATCCATTTTGAAATTTTTTATACATCAACAAATTTATAAATTGATTGTTGTAGGAAAATCTCCCTGCGAACAGGTAGATTGCCTCAAAGAGCTATACCCTTAACTCTAAGACGGAAAGTGCTTAACGTGGACACTGACTTCCTTTCAGATCTATACAAACTAATACATGAGAAGGAAGGAGAACAGAAGTACCTCTTTATCGACGTTTATCCCTGGACGCTCCGAGTTGAGCTCCAATCTTTCGCTCCTCGATGAGCCCTGTAGACAAACAAAGTACGAGCACTTCCTACTCTATTGATATTAGCTTGAAAACAGGTCTATCTACTAAATAGACAAATCCATGTAAGATTGAACACGAATTAGAAAGAAACAGACCAAGAAAATTATATCAATGAGTACAAAACATTGCTTACAGCCATGGATGAATTGCAGCAGTTTCGTCAAGTCCTCCTTGTCTACCCCTTGCTCAAAAGATCCATGATCCAAATGATGATAGCTTCACCGATTTCTCCCTATGAGATCATAGGTCTATTGCCTCAAATCATTCTCTGTTCCAGCACTACTTATGAGATCATAAGTTTGGTGTGATTCTCCATTTCCAGTCCCCTTTCACCATTAGAAATCTTTCTTATGTAGCCTTGGAGAGGCTTTAACCACCTGATATATCCTTGGGGAAGTTGAGGATTTGCCTCCTTCAGTTGAGGATCTGCCCTAAGATCATGGCTGGACTAGGGATTCGAATCCAACTACCTTCCAAGAATGAAAGGATCCTTCCCCCATTCATCTCAACAACTCAACTGCTACCCAGAATAGGTAGCGCTCCCTCAAAAGGGCCATCAGAGCATTGTAGTTCTTCCTAGTAGGCTTTAGGGGGGCACCAACGCTTTCAAAATCCATAGCGCTCCCTCAAAAGGGCCAGAGGAGCTTTATAACGCTCCCAGACAGTGTAAGGGGGAGCGTCGACGCTCCCAGAAGAGGTATAGGGGAGCACTCTCCTTCAAAAGCTCAGTTTCTGAGGTGCTTTCAGATGGCAAAAGGTTTGCAATCCTGCTGACTCATTTCTCCTCTTCCAAATCAAATTTTTGAGGTGTTTCAAGTGTCCTTCTCATGTCGTTATAGGCATGACATAGGCATCATGGAAACATGCTTTCTTTGACACTTGCGACACTTGTGAGCAACATGCGACACTTGTGGCCTTTGTAATGATGACACTTGTGACACTATCAAAGTGAGTATTTTTTATGTGTAATATTGATTTCATCAATAAATTTGTTCTTTACAGCACAAAGGAAACATGACCATGGGTCACATTGTATGAAGACAAAATAAGGAAATGTGACAATGATAGGAAATAATTCAAACGGTTGAATGGAAGAAGCATGTCTTATCCTAATGATTTAAATTAAAACATGCCAAAATTATGTCCCAACAGTTGAGTGGCTCACCAAATACAAGATAAATATGTGGTTTTCAGTCATAACCCTTGAGGAGAAGATCAATATGCACTAAACATAGCGATCAAGTGTAGAAACTTTTTAATAACCTCTATGAGTAGCATGTTCAATTTATAATATATTGCACATTTGAATTGTAACATGTATTATGGTTTTATTATAATAACAAGAACCATAAATGTGTAGATAAATTTAGGATTATAACAACAAGAACCGTAAATGTGTCGTTCACAAGAGTGCATGACTTTTATTGTACATAGTCGTTCATTTGGCGCATTGTTCTCTTTGAGGGATTTGTTGGCCCATGCACTGTGCGCATGCTTCCTTTAGTGATTTTTCGCATGTCAATTTTTTCCCAATTGTATAGTTTCTTCCTTTTGAAATGCATTTTAGTGCTCCAAATGAACTAATTATTGTTGGCATTGTTGTATTTTTGTAACCATTTGCATGCAATGTTGTGGACAAAATTTTAGTGATAAATAGATCTAACATATATCATTGAGCATGAACAATATGAAAGGGGGAAAAAATGATCTATATATCAATATAAAAATAGTAAATCAATCCACTTTACCTCTAGGTTTATATGCAATCATCTTTTCCCCTTGCTCTATGCTCCTCATATTTTCAACCAAGCTAGGAAACATGACTCCAACTAATGTAGAATATAGAAGAACCTATGTATTTTGGCATTGTAACTCTATGAATGATTATTCTTCCCCATGACCAATATTGTCCTTCTTTATATAGATTCATGGAAGAGGCTTTGCAAATATTCTAGATATTTTAGAAACCTATGGATACTCGGATGTTGTGATTTATAAGTCTCATGACATGAAGAACCAACTCATCCCTCACTCACCTCTTAAAAATGACTCAAATATATAAGGTTACAAGGGGTGTCACAAGTTGCACACTATTAACAAGTGACATGTCGTTGGTTTTCATATAGATGATTAGTGACACCCTTGAAAAACTGGTTGAATCCTGATTTGAAGAGTGTGTTTCATAAATCATCTTCTACCAAGTTCCTCTCGAACATGTAGGGTGTAAATTAAGGATATAATAAATACCCCCTAATGTGTAAGGATATGAAAGGAATGGATGGCCCAAAAACATTACAATAAATTGTCACCAATGTGAGGCAGTGTGAGGAGAGAGCAAAGAGGTTGAGAGGTCAAAGAGTACTTGCAATAAAAAATCAAGGATATAGACATGTATGGGCCATCCCCAAGGTAGACATACCTAGACTCAGAAGAGAATCAAATAATGACCACATTATCATGGCCACAAAATAATAAATGATTGACCCATGTCATCAATTAGATCATAGCCATGAGAAAATACAATGTCGATCTATATAACATCATATACATCAAGAAGACAACAATGATTGATGAGAGTGCCCCCAAAGTCTTCAAAGTAGTCATATGTAAGTGATATACTCCATCACAACTTGGGAGGGGTGATGTGAAGAAATTATGTGGCCCTAATCCTTGATGGTACAATTCTACAACATGCGAATACATGAGCCAATGTTGAGCATGGTGGAAACTATTTGATTATTGGTCATTAATGTATACCATTAATAGATGTCAAGGTACCACCAATGATAAAAATGGACCCCAAGGTATTTAGTAAAATATAGTGAGTGTCAATAGAGAATATAATATTGAACACTCATAGAATCGATCGATCATGAGTCAATTATGGAAACCCATGGTGAATCACAAGGAATCCTACCACCAGGGACTACAAGCTCCAAGGTCCTCGCTAGTTTCTAGGTCCCTACCCTAGATATGTGTTGAAGTTAATATGAAGAGATATGTTGAAGGAGGGACTTAATGTATCCTCAATCAATATACATGAAACATACACTAAGAGATGATGTGAATACATAGAATCACCAAGTGCAACTGACACAAGGGTGGCCAACACTGAAAGTCAAGAAAACAACAAATAGATGAATCAAGCTTAAACTGCCCTTGAACATATAACATGGAGTGATGATGTTAAGAACCAAATATCAATATAGCATAGAAAAACCTCAGAATAAGTACTCAACACCTTGAAAAAGAGAGAAATTTAGATAATAAGTCTCTTCAAGGGGGAAACCTCATTATGCCCACATAAATGTAAAATTACAAGATGATTCAAAATGAAAATGTCTCCTTGGTATATATAGGAGACTAGGAGGTATAATTACAACTAATGGACTAAAGCCGACATAAATAAAATAAAATTACTAATATAATAAGCCCCAATTAAGGGGTAATGAGACACTATTTAGGGATTAATATGCCCCTCCCCTTGAGACAAGTGTTGTCCTCAACGCTTGAGTAACTTTGGATGCTTTTGTATAAAAGACTCATCTTCCCAAGTGGAATCTTCAGCCGGTAGTTTCCTCCATTTAATGAGATAGTCTGAAATGGATCTATTCCTCAGTTGGCGAATTCTTGTGTCATTGATGGCTTCAGGCTCCAATATGATTTTTCCTTCCTCGTCAAGTTCTGGCAATATAGCTTGAACTGGGATCTTGTCACCTATAACCTTCTTTAAGAATGAAACATGGAAAACTAGGTGTACTCGTGAAGATGTAGGAAACTCCAATTTGTATGCCATAGTACCAATCTTTTGCAACATCTTATAAGGGCCATAGTACTTTGGTGATAATTTATTATCCTTCTTGGCTTGCGTGAGGGACATCTGTTTGTATGGTTGTAATATTAAAAACACTCAATCCCCTAATTCAAAACTTCTTTCACTACAATGTTGATTTGCTTGTTGTTTCATATGATTATGTGTCATGGTTAGGTTGTCCTTTAATATTTGGAGAGCTTGTTGTTGGTGCTCGATGTGATCTTCCACTACTTGAACCTTAGATTTTTATTTTAGAGAAGAAGTGGTGGAAGGAGGGTGGTATCCATAGAGTGCCATAAATCGTGTCATTTTTTTTGCAGTATGAAAGGAAGTGTTATGCCACCATTCTTCCAAGGATAGCAATTTGAACCATTGTGTTTGTTTATCAGAGACAAAGAAACGAAGGTAGCCTTAGAGACATTTGTTCACTATCTCGGTTTTTCCATCAGATTGAGGATGATAGGATGAGCTATGAGACAATTGAGTACCCAAACAAGAAAATAATTCTGTCCAAAAATGTCCAGTGAAGATGGGATCTTTGTCACTTATAATAATATTTGGCCTTCCATGTAGCTTTTGAACAGTCTCCATGAATGCGGTGGAAATTGTACTAAGCTTTGAAGGGATGAGAGAGTGCACAAAAGTGTGCATACTTGGTCAGTCTATCAACAATCACCATGATGAAACTCTTTCCTTCAAACTTCGGTAACCCTATGATGAAATCCATGGAAACCCCCTCCCAATGCCGACTTGGGATGGATAATGGTTGTAAAAGACCT